>JAOYSI010058139.1:0-24380 GCA_025775065.1 Hiodon alosoides
CCCCCCCCCCCCCCCCCCCCCCCCCCCCCCCCCCCCGGCCCCCCCCCCCCCCCCCCCGCTCGAGAGCAAGCAGCAAGCCACTGACGTGTGAGTCCTTTTGGGAGCATTTTGCATTAATATCCATATAAATCTCTCTAATTTTCCTGATGCTCCAAAACTGACTCGCCCTGAATATTAACTGTTAGTGTTTTCCCTACAGATCCCTCTCATTCGTTGCCTGACTCCACAGCATTTCAAACAGGAGTTAACTGCTGATACAGCCAGTGTGATGCTTGTCTAGACAGCACCTTTCTCCCATCTCCACCAGCCGCTGAGCTCCGACACCCCCTCCGGAGCCCATACATTCTTAATGGCCCCACAAGCATGCTCCCTCCTCTCCCCACAGAGATTCGACCCAACGCTCACCCCCCCGGCCACTGGCGTGACGCACACCTGCTGGATGCCGTAGGTCCAGCCTTGCCGGATCCGGTCCCGGGCCCACACGTTGTGGGCGTTCTCAGCCAGCTTGTCCACCATGGCCTCCTGAGCGGACGCCAGCTTGATGTGGCTCAGATCCATGGGAGCCGGCTTGTATCCGCTCGAGAGCTCGTAGCTGCGCAAGGACAAAACCCGGGCTTAGACACCCCTGCGTCATCACGGACACGGACCGTCTCACCTCGTGAAAACAACTCATTTTAGCAGCAAAGCCTCCCCCGGCCCGTACCACTTTTCACTAGAGGGGTGATGCAGAGAGGGAGTCAGAGCCTAAGTGAGTGGTGAGGCCGTGTATTGAAATCGTGTTTCCGACTATCTTTTCTCGCAAGGTGAGTACATGCACAATACTAATTAGCCTGACGTCTGGCTGCTGAAATGAAAGGCATTTTCTATCTGAAGCTTGGGGAGACGGGTTGTGTGGTTACATGGTGGACAGCTTCAGGTTTTTCACTCTCTCCTCCGCGTGATCGTCAGCCACCCCCACATGGCATCCAAGGGCAAGGAGAGTCCTTCAGAAAAACAAAGCACAGCAAGGATTCTGAAAACGCGCCCCCCCCGTAAGAATTTCCAGCCCATGATTGCATTACGATAAACTCATTCGCCAGACTCTCTCGTCAAGGTTTACCTCGGCAAAACATGAGTACGGGGTAACTGTGCTAAGCAACATATAACTCAAATTCACAACTTAAATGTTAAAATGATCAAGTGCGATATATTTACATTTGTAATTTGTATTTTATTTGAAATGATTTTTCCCCACCTTTTGGAACCAGCAGTAGTGCGAATTCAGCTCGACTTGTCGTTACAAATCCGCCCCCCCCCTCAACACAGCACAGCCGCTGTGCTCTGTCAGTCAAAATCGGCCAATAACACGAGCTGAATTTCAAGTCCTTCAACCACCTGCCTTTACCAACTGAGCCTCCGATATTTTATCTTAAATTTCTCCTTAAAAAATTCATAATTTAATATAATATATGCAAAAACATTCAGAAGCTCACATTTCTCAGACATTCCGTTGCTCACATTGCATTTTAAAATTGAGGATATTTAATTATAAGAAAAGTCAGAGATTCAGGTCAAAAATATTTAACAAGAATATCCATCTCATCTGATCTGAAGTTTCTCATTCTCGAGAGGCTGTTCCTTTTAATTCACGGAAAATTAATTACAACCAACAATGACGCCCCTAAAGGTAGCAAAAAATCTTGTTAATTAAAAATCTTGTTTAAAGATGATCAGTTATTTAAATTTACACTGACTAATCGGATAATGGTTTTGCCATCTCTCCCTCAAAAAGAATAGATAAATTATCGTTGAAAGCACTTTTTTTCAGAATTGTACACCATGTGATGTGTTCTTCATCGCAGAAGAACCAGGCAGAAGATTCATTCACAGAAGCTCTGACTAACTAAACGGAGGGATGAAGAACAGAAGACGGCTCACTATAGTTCCCATCTCACAGACACCGTAATTAACCACGCCTCTGATCTCCATTTTCCTGACCGGGTACGGTTCGTCGACAAGGATACCAGGCAAGACCGCACCTATTTACGAGCACACGTTGGTAAACTTACAACTGCGGTAAAATTTAACATGCGAGCGCTAAAGCCACAAAAACGAGCACGGGCAGAATCCTGTGCCATCGTAAGGGGTCGCCGAGGCAACGACGTTGAGCTTTAGGCGCAGATCAAAAGGTTTTGTCCGTCCGTAAACACGTTCCGAACAGCAGCGAGGTTGCCAGGATGAGTCAGCACACTGCGGCTTGATTTCTCTTGTCTGGGATCTTGTCTTGATTGTTCTTGTCTGGGAAGGAGCTGGGACTTACTTCAGCGTTTCCAGGGACATCTGGAGGTTGTAGCAACGCTCCTGCTCCGGCAGCTTGGAGAACTCCACCAGGCAGGGGTGCTGTCTTTTATTGTCCTCTCTGACCTGAAGCGCAGGTACAGGCACAAACGCATTCACCGCTCAGAATCACTGTCCGTACAAACGCTCCCGCAGTGCTTCGCGGAACAACGCGGCTCCCTAGTTTTGTGGAGAGACGCACACCCACCTCAAAGTTCTCCACTTTAAAAGCCATTCATCTCAATTGAAGAAGATGGTAAATGTTTAATGGAATATATGAACACCCACGCAGGTCAGACAGTGTGCAGCATGAGAATAGAGGATCTCTTCCCTTCCCTTCCCTTCCCACCGCTGGTGTAATGAATCCCGAGGCTGTACTACGGGTTTTGGAGGGTTTAAATCGTAGCTGGGATGTCCATCTAGTCAAGCTCATAGGGGATAATACACCTGGGCTAAAGGAGCGCTTTCTCACCATGAGGCTGAAATGAGGAACTGGTCCCTTAATAAAGGTTGGCCATCTTTGCAGATGGTGTGAGGGTGACCATGTGTGCGAGCGTGTGTGTGTGTGTGTGTACGCGTGTTTGTGTGTGCGTGTGTGTGAGATTGTGTGTGTGAGTAAGGAAAGGGGGGTTAAAATGACATCACGCTGTCATGACCACATGAGCCTTTATATGAACTATAGTTTCACCAGTAAAAAACTACTCCAGAAAAGAGCAGACACATTATTGTAATGCTCCATAATTAGTCTGAACAGGCTGTCTCTGTCCTGGCCACATTTCCTGGAATCAAAACCTCTAGGGCTCTAGGAGTCTGTTTTGTTCTCTTGATATATGTATTCTATTCAAATGTGCTAATGCTACCTCGGCTAGCTGCTACTAAAAGCCTGCAGGCACCCATTGAGCCGGTTGAAGATGCTCGTGGCCAGCCCAAGCAAAACTCTCCCCAAACAAGCAATAAAGTCCGACAGAAAAGGTGTCTTTCAGCATGACACGACTGCTGTACGAGGAACGAACGCGGAAAAGATAAGCCCTCCGCAGCTCACGACCACCAAAAGCACCCCAGGGCATGTCACCAGCTACGTGCTAACGGGCGACGTGACAAAAAAACCGCGCCGGGCCGGGCCGGAGTCCCACAGACTATCGCTTTGAGACTGTAAAGGGATCACATCTGAGTATGAGCAGCCTGGTGAGACATTATTCCTAACACACATTACTTACTGAGAGCAGCAGCACGGAAATGAACTCAAGGCTCCTACTGGGAAATCAGGAAGGAGGCGGTCATTTGTAGAGAGCGAACGAGATGAGGAAGCTTTGAGAGGAGCATCGTGGACAAACCTAGCGCTAAACCCTGCATCACTAACAGGTTCCTTAGGACAGCCCTTCGCATCAAGGTAGTTACTATCCAAAATATCAAGTATGCTGCTGTCACTAATGACGGTTTTCTTCAGAATTATGCCACTCACCTCAGGTGACAAGCAGCAGAAAGCCTAACAGACTTTTAAAATATGTGGAAAATTCTTGATTCTTCTTCTACAATTACAACCTTGACCCTCTCACGCAGCGTAACTAGCCATTGACTCAATAAAAGTGAATAAAAGGCCCGCTTGTCCAAATACCAGTGTTTCCCTGAACAATTCGGCTCCACTTTCATGGACGCAGAAATTCACTTAGATCTAGACAGCAAAGGAGTCTCAGCAGAACCACTCACCGTTCCATACGTCCAGCCGAGCTCTATTTTGTTCATGACCCAGAGTTCGTGAATGTTCTCAGCAAGTTTCTCCCGGATCCTCTCCAAGTGAGGTGGCAACACAATCTGATAAAGGGTGGAGGAAAAAAACAAAACGTTAGGCTAGGGTCATTTTTGATGCCCCGCAGACTACGCCCAGCCAGACCTCCTATGGGAAGGGTCTGTTTAGCTACAGCACCCACCCAAGCTGGCTCTCGTCCCTCACAAGAACGTTGATGGGTGCCGGAAGTGTTCGGGCTTTTCCTACCTGGCTGGTGTCCACGGGCGTGGGGGTGAAGGCTGCTTGTGTCAGGGTGATGGTTGGTCCCAGGAGGTCCCGGGTGCCACCATGGTCTTCCTTGTACTCCTGGCTATGCTCCACCCTCAGCTTCTCCCTGGGGAGCACGGCCTCGAAACAGGGGGCGTATCCGGGCGGAGGGAGGAACTTGAACTCCCCGTGCCGACCGCCCAACAGGAAGCGCACCCTGCAGGGATGGCCAGGAAATGCACCCCATTACAAGGCTTCATAGTAAGACAATCATAACCATAAACCATGGATAACTGCCAGTACCATTCTCCATGAAATCCTCTCAAGTTGAGTATATAATCAGGTTTTAAAATGAGAACACTGAAACTATAACACAATTGGTAAATACTGCAGTCTCTCATGTATCATTTTCAATCGCATGTTAAAATAATTAGCCTCTGACTGGTTTTCTGCTCATGCGTATTCTCTAAGGGCACACACAAAAACTGACTTGGGTTTTTCCCGTTTCAGCTTCAGTGCAGACGGCTGAGCTTGACTTAAAGACATGAATGGACCTCTGACAACTTAATTAGGTCAAAAGGCAAGTGATATATCGCTGCAGACAAAGTGAGCATTTCTTGAACTTGATCCATAACTTCAGCACAGAATTGGCAGCCGCCGCAGAGGTCTAGCCGTTCGATTGTCCATAGCAGTTTTGTAATTGGATTACTTTTGCTCTAATATATCCACCACAGGACAACGTTCGGCTGCGGTGCGTCATATAGTGGCTTGAAAATACGTCCGTATCAGACGATACCTTTTCCCAGTCAGCAGAGCGGGGTAGATCAACGTAATACAAAATCAATAGTAAAACAATTAGCCCGCTGCTACGGGGAACGTGCACGATTGCTTTATGACAAAATGTCCCGCATTCAAAGCGAGTCTTTTTGCAGAAGTTTGTCGCCGGGATATTAATAATCGAAAAATGATGAGACGCAAATAATAGTGTGACTAAGCATTACAGGCCCTGACTGTCAAGACCCTAACCATTTGGCAGAAAAAAAAAAAAATGCTAACAACGCTACCTGACTGTTCAGCAAGTAGGCCGGAAAACGAGAGCGGGCGAGGCGTACGCTTACTTGGCCCCGGCCGAGAAGCTGGTGACGGGGAAGAAGAGTCCGTCGGCGTTGAAGTTCTCAAACATCCCCTGGACGGGCTGGCCGTTGATCCGGAACGAGATGCTGGGGGCGCTGAGGTCGAGGCAGCAGCTGACCACGTCGTCCACTCTCAGCAGGTGCTGATTAGGGGAGCTGACCGTCCGGGCGATGCAGCCTGACCCAGGGAGAACTTCAGTGAATCGCCACGCCGATCGGCGTTACTCCAGCGTTCGTGCGATTACCCCTCCCCCCCACCCCAGCTTCAGAGGCGCCCCCCGCCACTCCTGCCCATGGCATATCGGGGAGGACCGGGGATAGGAACACAGAGTGCCTTCCAGAGCGTGCTTCCTCATTAAGATTTTATATGTTAGACATGCCTGCAGACAAGCACAACCTTCCCACATTACCCTTCCCGATCGACCCGAGATTTCATTCATAAAAACAACTGTTAAAATCACGTCAGGGAAAGTGCAACCCAAGCAGCTAAGCAGAGCATTCCTGACTGTAAGTAGCTGTGTTTAGTAAATTATCCATTATCATAAAGGGTTCTAACTCCACCAACATTTAATAAATGAACACGTGTGAATGTAAGACACTGAGCAAGACTGAAAACGCTGATTTAGTCACTAAACCAGCAATTCAGAATCCCGAAGAACAATTTGAAAAGACGCCTGGGCCATTAGCTCTGGTATCTTGCGTTTTTTGCGTAAGACGAAGCTAAATGTCAGTCTTTAATGTCAGTCCATAGAATAGTTGTCAGTTATGAAAGACGGCAGAAATGGAGAGAGGCCATTTTCGGGAGAAGCGTGCAGTTTGACCTTCCTTACCTGACCAAAGGTGGAGACCATCGAAGCCGTAGGAGTAAAGGTCGTCCCCCACGCCGTTGCCTCCCCAGCCCTCTCCGCCCCCAGGGTAGGGGGAGTAGCCGTCGGTGGTGGCCCAGCCCACGCGCAGGTGGGTGGCTTCAGCCGTGACGAAGGGATCCACGTGGTCCACGATGACCTCGTAGTACCACTTCCTGTACTGGGCCGAGCCCTCGCTGGTGCCCAAGAAGATGTTGGGCCTCACGCTATGCGAGATCAAAACGGGACTTTTGTTCAGACGTTTCACTTCACCAAAGCAGCCACAGAAAACACCGGTGGATTGTCCGTATCTGAACTCCTGCGTGAGAAGTCAGGAGGACGGGCTACCTGCTCACGTGATTGACCAAACGGGTCTGAAGGAGCAGATCCCTCCCGGGCAGCAGGTTATCGCAGATGAGATGCTGGTTGGAGCGTACAGCCACGCCGTGACACACACATAGTGAGCAGAGAACATCCAAAACCTGCAATAAACAGGGGATCCCTTCAGCACTAGACAAGGACTCCCTCTCGCAGAAACAAACCCACACGTGCTGCCAACGCAAAAGCACGACTAAGGTTCACACACACAGTAAAAAAAGAAATCACACTGGGGTTATTAACTACAACATATACACGAGCGCGCACGCACGCACGCACGCACGCACGCACCAGGAGTCGGGATAGACATACACACAGCCACACGTGAACGTGTAATCGTAACTGAAAAACCAACTGCGTGCGCAAAGCAAAGTGGAAGGAAACGTCGAGCTCATCAGCTTAAACCGCCCGGGAGAAAACCACCATAATTCATACCAATGGAATTACCATGGACGGGAAATCTGAAATGGCCGCGTATTGGGAGCAAATTCGATTTGCGGCAAGCTGGCATCGGTCCAGCGTCGCACTCGCGAGAACACGAGGAATTTGGACTCGTGGATTAAGGATGGGCAGAACCTTGTTAGCGGAACAGGGTCGACCTGAGAAACTGCAGGCAGACGTCCAGGGACAGAGCGTGTTTGCGTCGTAGATGGCGCGCCTAAGATGAACCCCAAGTACACGCTAAAGCAATTCTGTGCACTTCTAAGCAAGGGGGGGAGGGGGGGATCTGGAACCTTGGGAATTTGTGAGCTCAATAAAAACAAGAATAATAGCCCCTGTCTTAGAGTGCAGAGCCTAATTCCACACAGAGACTGCTGAGGCATCTTTACGCATTAATCGGAAAAAGATGCATATGGGTTACATGCACACAAATTCATGACGAAAACAACATGAACCATAATAACAAGGCAAGGGTTGCTACCATCATAGAGACTTCTGTACAAGGCTAGCACAATTTAGCACAATTTTAACCCTAGCACTGATGAGTGCAGTTATCAAAAACTTCACACACACGATGAGTCGGCACGGGATGTCGCAAAACTCTGACCTTGTGGTTCCGACCGTGCTTGTCCAGGAGCGAAATGATCGACTTAATGTGTCCCTCCTTGATGATGTTCAGCGCTTCAGGGCTTTCCACCAGAACACAATGCAGAACCTCCAGGATTCCTAAAGCGCGTTCAAAAACACAAACGGGACGGATTCATTGTGCGTGAGAAGGTGCATCAAAGGCAAATTTAAGCGACTGAACTTACGCAGACGCTGGATATAAGGCCTTGGAACGGAAAGAGACCGTTGGTCACATTTTCCGCCCAGCGGACAGGCAGGGCTGGTATGACAGCAGCTGTCGCACACAGCCTGTGGGACCACGCCTACTGCCAGGGCCAGATTCCGGCGATAAGACCACACTCGGGTGATCCCAATTAAAGCCTTTAAAAGGCAGAACTGTCGAAGGGAAGGATTTCTGGCTCTTTTTCCCCCTCCCTTGGTAAGCATGGAGGACTTTTTCTCACCAGCCAAGCTGTAGGCGCCCAGGATGTTTTCTGCTGCCGTCTGATCAAAGCCAGTAGGAGGAAGCTGATGTTCTGATTCACAACCCTGGGAGGGTTTTATAATCCATACAGGGAAAAGCCTATCAACGTTTTCAAATGGCTCTCTCTTTACAAAGGTCTATATTCACGTATTTTCAAACCTCGCCATTCAAAAGCGAATATCAGCTGCTTATAAAACTGCGTGGTGACTATATATTTTTTAAAAATTCCGTGCATCAATCAGCATGGCCTGGTTCGGTCTTGGTTGGCCGTCTGTTACGGCCGCTGACGGCACCGAATTGGGGCGCCTCTGCCAGGAGCACCCACCCCCCACCACCCCCACGCCCCCCCCCCGGTGATCGCATCCAGCACGTGGGCTGAGAGATTCTGCGTGGCGCACTAAAATAACCGCTCCGAAAACACCTCCCTAAGCTTTCCCGAGATAAACGTCTCACAGCTTCACGGCTTCCTCGTGGAGGCAAGGAAATCGGGCCAGCGGCGTGCAGAACCGAACAGGCATCCTGGGGTATCCCTTGACACTTGTGTGACGGTAATGCTCCATGCAATAGGAGGCACTCCTCGTTTTCCTCCAACCCCGTCACACACTGCCGTCAGCCGACGTTTATCCAGCTGTCGTATTCCCGTTCCCACTGCATACACACATTGCATGAGTCTTGGCGCTGGTTCTTTTTCTGACCCAAAACTTACCCCTTCTGAAGCTACCACAAACAACCAAACTCAGGGCAGCAGGGGAAAAAATGACCACTCCAATGTCAATAATGGGCCCAGCCACCCAGACCCAGTCCCAGACCCAGCCACCCAGTCCCAGACCCAGTCTCAGACCCAGTCCCAGTCTCAGACCCAGTCTCAGACCCAGTCCCAGTCCCAGTCTCAGACCCAGTCTCAGACCCAGTCCCAGACCCAGTCTCAGACCCAGTCCCAGTCTCAGACCCAGTCTCAGACCCAGTCTCAGTCCCAGTCTCAGACCCAGTCTCAGACCCAGTCCCAGTCCCAGTCTCAGACCCAGTCACAGTCCCAGTCTCAGACCCAGACCCAGTCTCAGACCCAGTCTCAGACCCAGTCTCAGACCCAGACCCAGTCCCAGACCCAGTCCCAGACCCAGAAAAAACCCCAGAGACCTCCCCCAACGAAAGCCCTGGGTGACGAGTTCCTACCAGAGGAGGCTTCCAGTCTTTCAAGCCTGCTGATCAGCCAATCCAGGGAGCCTGAAAACTGGGCGCAGTTCTTCCGGTTTCCTCTTATCAAGGCCGCTGGGAAACAGAGGACAGAGGACAGAGGAAGGGAACGCCTGTCAGCCTGATTGCTGTGAAGGCATGAGATGGACACAGCCCGGAACTTTTTTTTTTGTGTTGAAATTAATAATCTTGATAGTAACGGTGATAAGAAACAAACGCCCGCTTGTGTGAAAATAAATCTTCCATATTTCCAAAATGTTAACACAATCCCCACTTGCCAAATACATGCAGGGGCAATTTTAAAAATCATAAAGCAATTAAAATAAGTGTGGGTTTCAACAGAAACCCCTGGCACACGCCCAGACACCAATTAAAAACAGACGACTGCAGTGGGACGCGTGCAGTTTGCTCAACGCGGCGACGTCCACCGGGGTCAGGGTGGAGGCCAATCGGCCGTGTCCTTATTAAGGATTCCGCCTGCCCTGCCCATTGCTTATCTTTAAGGGCCGGGCCGGGCCGGGCCGGGCCGGGCCGGGCCGGGCCAACAGTCCCAACACTTGCTCCCTGACCTAAACCCGCACACTGAGGCGCCGTCCTCACCCAGCAGCTCGTAGAGCGAGTTGAGCGTGGACTTCCAGGCCACGCCGGCTTCCTTTCCTGCCGCGTCGGCAAAGTGAGCGGCGCTGCTGTACACGTGCAGGCGGTCGATGCACTCCAGGACCAGGTTAATCATGCCCTGAGGAAGTAGGGGTGGGGGGCGTGTCACAACGAGCGCACACAATCTGATGCAACTGAGGCCCACTAACCATGCAGTCTCCGGTGGGACTAAGAAAATAACTGAGAAACCAAGGGCACGTTTCCCCATATTTGTTCTTATTTGGAATTAAGACTCATGCTTTACGAGCCATGTTAGCAGAATCTATGATTGCGTTTCTGTACTATGCTTATGCTAACAATTTAGGCCCAAGTTCTTCTAACTGCAACGCCTTAGAATACGGGAATTTCGGAGACTGAGTAATCCTGAGGGATAATTAGAAGTTCTGGCGATCTCCGGTGCGCCGCAGGGACTTACCTCTTCCTGGAAGAGATTCTGCCTGTTCTTCAGCGCCCGAAGTCTGTTCTGTTTGTCCTCGTGTTCCAAATGCTCGTCCGGAGGCTGGAAGTAGCCAATCAGGTCCTGCAGACTAAGGCTGACGGACTCAATGGGCAAGTCCAGCGAGGCGGTCTTCCCTTTTTTACTCAGGGCATCCAGCCCCCTGAAACGCCACGGAAACGGCAACGTCACAAGTGTGGCAGGACTTTGACAGGCCTTGTTGGAGAGCCAGGATCTGGCCGTTGGTCGTACCTGATGAAGCGGTTGAAGAGGAAGACGGTGCTTCGGATGACTCGGGCCGTGCGAGACTCTTCGTGCTGTGAGCGGGACAGCGTCAGCCCGTCGTCCATGTGGCCCTCGTGGTGCATGATGGCCTGAAAGAGTCACCGCGCCGTTATTCTCCCAGCTTCCCCCAATCACAACTCTCTCCCCCTCGTGCTCCACCAACCACTGGGTGGCGAAAGAAAAGCGCCGGCCAATCGAACGCCACGCATCCTTGCGACGTGACCTCCTTAGAAAGCGGCTCGATGGCGACTGGTTGAAACGACTCCATTAAAGAGATGCAACGCGGGCGCCTGTCAACGTTGCTCCACGCCAAGCGGCGGGAAGGGAGCAGTTGTGCGAGGAAGAGACGGTTACCTTGCGCTGCACGCCGCCCATCCGCGCACACTTGGCGTCCACGGCCTGATAGGTGAGCCACAGGCAGGTGTCCACGTGCTGGACGTAGCAAACGGAGTCGCCGTACTTGATGTCGGGGACCCCCATGCCATCCATTTCTTTCTTGGCCCCAAAATCCAGCTTCTCCTGCAGAGGCACCACAGGCAGAAAGAAGAATTCAAACAGACCACTCCAGTACTTTTCCCCTGCCTAAAAGACGGAGGCGAGACGGGGGTTTGTTTTTTTTTGTAGGGCGTGATGGGCTTAATACAGAAAAGCTATTGACCCTTACAGCTGAGGAAAATGTTACCATTACAGCGGTGATTTCACAGAGCTGAGCTGTCATGATCAGTTTTCAAGGGGGTGCCTTTGGAACTCTGGGTTCAGCTGCAATGCATTGTCGGAGCAGCAAATGGCCCGGGGTGGATTCTGAGGTCACCCTTAACACTCAGTGTCTGAGCTTCTGACGGTCAGGCCCTCTATTGGTCCTTTCCATTCAGTCAAGAACATCCTCTGAGCCGTCATGCTTTTAGTGGACGCACGCTACCCAACACAAAATACAGACTTGCTGGGGTTGAACCTTTCTTTGTCCGACGTTGTCAAAAGGATTACTGGGAAACGCAATCGCCCATAATTTGAAAAAAAAAAGAAACTGTTATTCTTAAATAAGTAGTTTATTAGAAGTTCAGCCCATAACAGCACTTTAAATTAGGACATAATCAAATCATAGAATCATACATTGCTTGTTCTTGCCTGTCACACTAAAAGATGAATTGCGATGTTTCCTAATGGTTTACATACAGAACCATTGTACGGGTTGCGTTAAACACGCGGTTTGCCTACTGTAACCGTATGGGAAGGATCTCGTGCTCTCAGACAAGGTTTGTAAGGCTGTCAGGGAGGAAGGCGCTGAAATGAGGCGTGTCGTAATCTTCTCCAGCTCTGCAATCTGTTCCGCCACAGCTTCTAAAGCCACGCATAACCCTCTCCCCCACTTTTCCTGCGACGGTGGCGGCCAACCGCCGCTCAACGCCCAGATTCTACGGCCTTAAGTGGGGTTACGCCGAACCAGAATGCCCCTTCCGGACCTTAAAGCACCCACCGAACGAACCGAAGAGAGAACCCGAGGAAAGAAAGGCAAACGGGCAAGCGCGCGTCTGAGGGCTCCGCGCGGGGCTCGACAGGAACCAGCGCCGCACCTTGGAGGAGCGGAAGCAGAAGGCGGTGGACTTGACGTCCGCCTTCTCCTTGTCCATCAGCAGCAGCCCCTTATCCTCGGTCAGGCTGAGGTACTTCCCCGTGGTGACGTGTCGCAGACGGAAGGCCTGCCCCCAGCGCGTGTGACTGCCGCTCCACCTGGGAAGACAGGTGAGACGCATGAGTGTAGCAGGCAGGAGGAGCCCATTGTCCCACCTGACCAATCGGCCTTCCCTGTGTGGTGTCCGTCGCCATAGAGCTCCTTGGCAGATGTTTTATGTAAAGGTGGACCTTTGCCACAACTCAACTCTGAGGGTCCAAGGCCCAAAGTTCTTACAGTGAGTAGATGTTTAAGTCCTACGGCTGGCCATCAGGTTTGAGTAAACCCCTCTTCCTGGGGTCTGATAAATTCTCCTGTCTATGCACTAAGCCTACGGAAGTCAGCGTTTGACGTAAAAGAGTTGAAAGCCAGGAGGCAATCCTTTCAAACCCGCCCACAAGGCACTGCATCGAGACGAACACCGCGGTGTTCAGATGCAGCTGGAATGTCCGTTCTGAACACGCCGCATTTGACCTGAATGAGCGAGCTAAGCGCCCTGGTTATGATTTATTGTTTATATGTTTACAAAAGAAGAGAAAACGGAAATAATAACCGCTCAAGAAGATTACACGGGCCCGCGTTTTTATCATTTCAATTCTCTTAGAGTTTTTTTTCTTCCCCCAAAAGCTTCTTTAGCAATGGCCTGCTTTATCACAAACATCAATTTCACAGAGTAGTGCAGGCTTCATTAGACAGAACGTTTTCAAAAGGCACCAATGTAAAATTATCGGAACGGAACGTCGTCCAATACGTCCAATACGGACCTGCAGTCTTTTTTACTTTTAAATGCAATGCTTCACCTGATTTGATTCTACAAGCGTGTAAATGTGTGCTCACATTAATCCAAGTGTGAGATTCTACCAAGGATCCTACCAGCCTCAAAATGTGAAAGCGTGCCCTAAATTAACACGGCCCACGGGGAAAACACCAGCAATCTTACACGCTGCAAATGTGTGTCGTTAAATAGAAACAAAAAAACTAATTTAAAGTATTACATTGCTGAAAATACCACAGTATTAAATACAGGGGGGAAGCTTTTAAACCAGGCCCGGTGTTCACAGTGTAGTGTGTGATGGTTGTCCGCGGCAACCCGCTAGCTCACCGCCTACGCGCAACACTTACGCAACTCGCAGGGTCTCCAGTCTCCAGAGAGAGCGGGCGTGAGTGGACACAGCGCCCCCCTCATAGTGCACGGTCCTAGGGGGAGAGAGGAGAGAGGAGAGGATGGACGGTTTATTCCTGTGCCGGTGGGGGCGGGGCCTCCTGAGGACGAAGCCGGCCACTTTCGGTGCGCTCATCGATCGGGAAGCCAACGCTGAAATGGTTCTCCCGTGTGTGCACCTGCTTAAAAGGTATTGATTTTAAAAATGGAGGCAAATCTGCCCGCTTTCATGAGTGTGTGTTCCAACCGCAGGCCTGCAACTCAACAGTGAGCGGGCAGAAACCCCGGGTGTCAAAACCCAAAATATATAGGACACAAAGATGCTGCAAGGCACTTTAATTAAAGGGCAGAGACGCCATGCGTTGGAGCATCAGAGGGACCACACAATCCCCCTCGTACCTCTGTTAAAAAATCTGACTGAGGCCAACACCGAGTTGTGGAGTAACGAAAGAGTCGTTCACTGATTAAGGACAATAGACTGGCAGCTTCGTCTCCCAGATCTTACTACAGAAAATATACAGAAAAAAGCCGCTACGTCCTCTGGGTAAAGGAATGGGAGGATGATGGTGTCATACGTCTTTGTCCTGGCTCCATCCTATTAAGGAGATTGGGCGTTGTCCATAACCCAGACGGGAAAGCAACAAACATCTACTAATAAAAACATCACACACACACACACACACACACACACAGGCGGTGGAACTCCGAATATCGAAATAGCCCGTCACTGCCATACAGGTCTGAGAGTTAAAACCAATCAAAGGCCGAGCTTCCCTCCCAGCATTGAAAAAACAAAGCAAAAAGAGTCCCTTCCATTTCTTATGCTACAACAGACTGTGTTTCCGACTGGCGTAAACGAAGGCCCTTGGAAACACAGCTACATCTGCGAGCGGAAAAAACACCGGAACGGTGTATCCGATAAGAACTGAATACGGGGGGCGCTTTAACTGACTGGAGCGGTTCACACTACAGCGCTCACCAGCCTTTTCTCCTCGGTTCGCGCGGAGACATGTCTTTTTTTAAAACACGCTGGCAAGTTGGAGACCGTGAAAATGTCCACAGGCGACAGGGCTGTTTCGACAAACAGGGGAGTCAGAGTAGGGAGCAAACTCTCTGAATTGGTAACTGATCCCACATAACTCCTCAGTGGCACAACATTTTGCCAACATTTACAGACATCCCCCTCAGTCCGTGCTGTGGAAGAGGGATGTTAAAATGCTTGTGAATCTCTGAGGGAAAAAAATAATTACGCAGACCTGCACCTCAGTTCATGTACACATCTACGGTACGGCGAACGATATTTATGGTTCAAACCGCACTACAGTGTCCAGAGAACAAACTTTCAACAAAATATAGCTCCTTCGCTCTAAATAGGCCTGGAGTGATATTCCCACTGGGGCGTACCTTTCAGCTTCTCTTCGCTCAAAAAATAGAACACCACTCGCCTTACTTTTGCGGGAAAGTGAGGGTTCAACGGGGCCAAACCACAGAATAAAGCCCACAGCGCAGTCAGTTTGAGTGTGCGGTGACTTTGAACAGGTCTTTTTTTTCCCTTTGGCCCATAAAGTGTTCAGCCCTACCTAACCTAACGCCGCCTCGTCCCATTTGCACATGCCCCCTAAGAAGATCTCAAGCGAGGGACCGGCGAGTCGCTAATTCCAACAAACCTAGGTCATCCAATCGTTTTTTGGCTTTCAAGTGTCACCCCAAACTCGAGATCATTCACAGTCGGGGCCCAATGAAGCCACGGGAGACAGGGCGTGCCCCCGAGCCCCACACAAAGTCGCCTCAGATCGAAACGTGGGCCTTCAGTCCACCTCCCGTTAGCCCCCGCCGCTATGCGTGGGTGTGGGTGCGGGTCCTTTCCACTAGGAGGCAAACACATGCGAACGCCTCGTCGCTTCAACCACACCTCAAACGCAGCAGTTAACGGGTCCCACTTCCCACACACTAACAACAAGGTAACACTCCGGAGATAACGTGTGTATTCCGGACCGGAAAAGACCGTCATGAACAGGCGGCTGAGCGAAGATGAGCTGCCTCTGAACACGCTCACGTATATCTCCACCCTGCATCTTGTTTTTATGAGTGCGGACGCCTGTTTAAATTAGAAAGGTGCATCTACATAAATTATCCGATGGCCATATCGTTCTCAGCATCTTGCACGGCAGATAAGATAAGAACTCAGTACCTGGAGGGAACATGGGAACTCTCTTGCTTGACAACAAACTGTACCGTGGGAAAATCGTTTTTACCAGCCGACGAGGAAACAATATCGGTATTAAAATCGGAGTAGCCGACAACCAAATCACCTGGTGAAACCAGTCCTGTACCACAGCCAAAGTGAGTACAGAAAACCCACGTCTATATACCACAGGGATGATATCCGCTCACTCTCACAACAGAGGGAATTCTGACCCAGCTGTATACCAATGAGGATTTTTCTTTTTTATACGTTTTATACAATGCTATGTATGTTGTGTGAAGCTTGGGTTAACAGCTTTGGTTGTGATCCACTGCGAAGCAGAGTTTGGGGCTTTTTCAGGTACGTCTAGGTACGTCAGGCCCAGCAGGCATTTTGTACAAAAGCCATGTGCAAATAAACTAATCTCTCCGAATTGTCATCTCAGCCAAACTGATGAACGTTGAGGCCCTCAAGCTGCAGGGTATGAAAAGACGCCTATCCAATATAATTATTATATTATAGGTCCAAATTAAATTCTGTTGCCCTGCATTACAAGGTGCCAAACACCGTGTACTATAATTATAGAGGTACATTTCCCCGCAATGCAAAAGTGAACTGTTGGAATTGATAAGGGCCCCACATGACAAAAATGGAAAATAAATGTGCTCTACTGTAATGGCCCAAGCCACGGATTCCACCTCCCGCTAACCCTCTCCACAGGGGGTGGGAGAGACACGAGACGGGGCGACTGACCTGCGCTGCTCCTCCCCGTGCTCGCCCGACGGAACGGTCAGGCACTCGTCCATGTGACCGTGCAGCAGCCTCAACACGTCCCCACCGATAAGGTACCCTGCAAAGTGGACGGGCACCCGTTAGCACCGTTAGCGTTGCTGCCGTCGTCATCTTCGCGGCTTACGCTACACAGCTCACATGTTAGCGTCGTTAGCATCGCCATCTTCGTGGCTTACGCTGTACAGCTCACGCGTTAGCATTATTAGCGTTGCTACCATCACCATCATTGTGGCTTACGCTTCATAGCTCACGCATTAGCATTATTAGCATCACTACCATTGCATCTTTGTGGCTTACGCTTCACAGCTCATGCGTTAGCATTATTAGTGTCGCTGCTGTCGCCATCTTTGTGACTTACGCTTCACAGCTCACACGTTAGCATCACTACCATCGGCATCTTTGTGGCTTACGCTTCACAGCTCACACGTTAGCGTCACTACCGTCGCCATCTTCGCCGCTTACGCTTCACAGCTCACGCGTTAGCATTATTAGCATCGCTACCATCGCCACCTTCGCGGCTTAGGCTTCACAGCCCACGCGTTATTGTCGCTGCTATCTTCGTGTCTTATGCGTCACAGCTCATGCGTTAGCACCTTTAGCTACACGCTAACTGCCTAACAACTCCTCCATAACTTCCGCCCCCAGTTTCTTGATCGTCTCTGTTTAACTGGTCTGGGGTTTCAGATAACATTTAAAAACTGGTAACAAAAGCGATACCTTGTGCCACTTCACTCCCGGAGCAGATAGGTGCCACGCTCCAGAGGGTCTGCTGGAAGGCGGCGTCCACGTGCAAGCTCCCGTTCCCGTAGGACAAATGCTGAGGAAGACAAAGGGAGTCGCATCGAGCGGGAGGGTCCGACGGAGTAAAAACGCAGTAATGAAACCGCCGGGAGGGTTGGGGGTAGCGAGCTTCAGCTCTCTGCCGCTGTCGTCGTCGTGCCGGCCTGAGAGGCGCGTTTTTTTTTATTAACTCGGGACAAGACACGACACACTGAAAAACATGCCATCAGATTTGTGCCATAACACAATTTCACACTTGATGTGCGGCTCGGATAAGACCGTCTACAAGCTCCCTCCAATTATTGTTGCGAGGCTCTTCAATGAGGGTTTGGAAGTGTTTCCACCAGACATAATTTCTATACCGCTATTGAAATTTTCCAAGCCTGTCCCTCCTCATCTCAACCCTCACCTTTCGCGGAAGTGGAGAGCTGATGCCCAATTAAGTCAGGCAAGCAGACTTCTCTTTCCCTCTCTAGTGTCATAGCAGTCAACCTAACCCAGGACCCAGATGCCCGTGTGCTAGTAAATGGAAGAACAATTCAGCGTATCTAACCAGTCCTGGCGGTTCTTACGGACTACCCCCAAGCTCGGCGCTCCGTTCACTCACCAGGTACCGCTCTGAGGAGATGCTGACGAGGATCAGGTCGTCACCCACCCGCACCTTCTCGCCCTCTGACCTCTGCTTGGACGCAGGATGGATGGTCCACCAGCAGGCCTCTCCTAAGCACACATTGTGGCGATTAGCTTTAGCAAGCTTAATCTCGGCGATTAGCGTCAGTGTGACCTAAAGGAAATGCCTCGTGTGCGTGTTGGTCATACCCGGGCATGCTCAAGATTCCAATCGTTCGATTTTATGGGCGGCAGGTGTGGAGACGGGTGCGGAAAGGCGCGGTAAAGGCAACGCGTGCGGACACGGGCCCACACATGGCCAAGCACGTACGCACGCAGGCATCCTCTAACAGACAGTTGTCTGCACTCGCGCCTGGCACAGAGACATAGCCTTGGGGCAGGCAGCCTGTTTCTCCAATGTAAGGGTTACTTCAGGACACTACACAAGGCATTAAGCTCTACCAAGTGCACGGCACACAGGCAGAGGGAACTTTCTTTTTAGCAAGGTATTGATATATATGAATTGAGAGCTAGCCTAACCACACATTTGAGCATCTTTGCTGGACAGTGTTCGCTGTGCTAATGGTGTCAAAACCGGACCGACCTGTCGTGTCTTCTTGCAATCCAACATCAAACGCCAGTTTGTCAGTTGAAGATCGTGAAGTGGACAAACAACAGAGGTACTGGGAAAATCACAGAAGGAGAGAAGCTTACAAAGTTGGTTTTAACCAGATAAAGCTGATTTATAAATTAATAATCTATATTATCTATACAACTTACACAAGCAAATATAAATCTATTTAATATAAACAAAATACATTTCTTATATGACTCATCACATTAAGTATTGGACAAAATAACAGTTCGAAGCAACAAGGAACTTAAATTTAAATGAAAGAATGTGGGCGGGGCTCGGAATATTACTCCATGGTAACGACACAGAAAAGGACACCCCCCGACCCTCATTTGCGGGTTTCCCACTCAAACTCACCATCCCACTGTAAGAGTGTCGGAGCAGCACGGCATGCCCGTAGAGCAGGGTACGGTGTCCCCCTCCCTGGGCCGTCTGAGAACAAAGGTTAGACATGCTTTCTGAAACAGTGGAAAAAATGAGAAAGCAGGGGTGCGAGGACTGTCACGGGCACTGAGGTCGGAATCCAGCTTTGTGTCGCTGGCCTTTTGTGATCAGACGAGCACAGCACTAACAGCGTGGCTAAAACCAGCAGGGTTTCTCCTGGGTCTACACACATCTGCGTCTCACAGCAACTTCCCAGACGGCTACAGCGCCTACTGGCTAAACCATGGGCGTGATCTTTGTGGCCTACGCTGTGTTAAACAGACGGGTGGCGACTCCAATCGGAGCGGACCAATCGCAAATCCCCCGGCATGGCGTCAGGATTATTAGCGACGAGTCAAGACGAATTAGCACATTCGGCGATTTAGAACAATTTAAAAAGACTAGTCGTTAGTAGGCAGTGTAAGATAATTAGAGACCCGTCTGGGGAATTCCTGGCCCACAGCAGCGGTTTAATGAACCGAGTTGAAAAATGAGCAGGAACTGAAAGCAGAAGAGCGGAGACTAGACACTTTGAGTGGACAGAAAAGGAATGTAGGGGAGACCGACACACTGAAGACACACAGCAGAAAAGTTATGGTAAATTTACGGCAGCGGGTCGAATCCTTCCTGTGGCTGTGGGCCTCGTTGTCATCGCTTTAAATAACATTACCATTCAGTATCGTTCTCTATTCAATTCACAACGCACGAGACGGCAGCAGCCGCAAATATCACATGCTACCGTTATCGGTCCTGCGTCAGATCTAGTCAAGAGACAAATTACTGAAATCGCTACCGCGCGTTTGTCTCTAACAAGCCAACGCTAAGTCACGCCAGGCTTAAGCTGCATGGCCAGACTGCAACTCCGCGCCCATACCACAGGGGGAGCATTAGGTTTGCTGAAATTAACCATCCATCTAATTAATCCGCTAAAATTCAGAGCTCCTAGACCTGCACACCTGAGTCACGGGCCAGCCGTGTGGGCAACAGGAAGGAACTGCAAACTTATTAGGAAAGCAAATTAAATAGCTATTTTCTAGTCCCTTAAAGTTAATCCGCAAGTCTCTATAGGTTAGCCAAACTGGAGGAAAACCAAATTCTCTGTCTCTCTCTCTCTCTCTCTCCTCTCCAAGGGCAGCCATTCAATTAAGACCCCGTGGTCTCCCCTGGGGCGCAGCTTGGACTCAGGATGTGACATTTCCAAAAATGGAGGGTGAGTCTTACGCGCCGGGGAAAGAGCCGTCCGCCGCGTCTCCCCATCCCGCCACAGAGAGGCGGGCGACCAAATTAGCTGTACACTAACGCCTATTAGGCACGTGTCAGGGCGGCTTAAATTTATGGCCCTACGTCCTGTTTAATTACACCTACCAGGTACCGCGTTTGAGCACACTGTCTACAGTAATGGAAAAGGTAATTCAATGAGACAGCCAAATCAAGACCTTTATGTTCCCATTACAAACACACTAGCACGAATGCTAAGAAAAAAAAAGGGAATCACATTTTTTTTTGCCATCAATTAACTTGCCCGGCTGTAATAAACATCTTTATAAATTAAAGGGGACCAGGGGAGTGCACTTTCACTGGGCAGGGCCTCCACAGAGCCGGACGGCTCGGGCTTCACTAGGACATCGAATGACATATCCATCGGCCATAAAGGTTGTTTTTTTTTGTTGTTTTTTTTAAATAAGAGAATGTGGTTATGATCAAACACGTGTTACCACCACACCCCCGGCACGCCCATATGGGCAGGTGCAGCAGGGAAGCAGGGGAACGCACGGGCCCTACAATCCTGAAGTGAGCCCAGTCAATCAGCAGGGGGCGGACAGTGTTCCATCCAATTTGCCAGTAGCCCAACCAAGAGCGCGCCATGTGGGCTATCCTGCGGGGGGGGCACCTATGGGAGCCTCAACTGTGGAGGGGGGTGGGAGCGTGACACGTGACACAGAGCAGGCACAACAGCGTGGTGGAGGAAGATCCTGCAGTACTCACCTTCATCATAAACTTCTGTGGCCGCATGAAAAGAGAAAGAGAGGGCAGGAAAAAGGGGTTAACCGCACAGAAAAGAAAATCAAGACCCATGAAGTAACCAGGGAAACCAGTGCCCAAGCAAGACAGACTGACGTGTAAAGAACAACACAACGCCAAACAAGGGGCTAAATATTCTGGTCCAAGGTGAATATTCCAAGACCACATCCCTTATGACAGCCCTTGTGAGGTAAAGCACACAGAATCAGCCTAAGGCACAAGCTAATCCTACTTAGATTAATAAGGGGGGGGTTTGATTTGGGTTATGATTGAGCTTGATTTCTTTGTCTTGATTAGAGATGGGCAGTTTGGCAGGGAACTGGGAAGCCCTCCGTGTTTCCCACCTTTATCACAAATCACAGAGCTGCAGGAGATCACGCACAGCGCAAGCAAATGCACAACTATGTGTGGGTGGTTAGTGTCAAAGAACACAAAACACACACAAACAGCACGCGCACGCACACGCACGCACACACACACGCAAACACACTAATACACAGATTCAGTTCAGTTCATTCTAGCTCCTCGTTTTACCAAGTTAAAATCCTCATTTTTTACAATGCTGTTTCATAACACATTGGGTTCAAAAGAGATATATGTTTTATCCCTGGAGGCAGCGGGGGCTGCCTCTTCTTCAAAGGGAAAGTTGATGTCTACAGCGGGGAAAAAAACGCTGAGACCCTGCAGTCCATTCTCTCAGACGTTTCAGCAAAACCGACAGTCGCGTTCTGACCATCATTCCCATGGAGTCATGCATGTCCCACAATTCCATCTGCTCACGGGTACCTTACCGTACCGGTTGTGGAGTGAGGACGACATCCGATAGTTAACGTTCTTCCACACTTCCAAAAGGAATACATTATGTAAATGATAGCGATCATCGATGTCATTGATTTTACATAACATTCTTGGTCTGTGTCTGTGTGCGCGCGTGTGTGTGTGTGTCTGTGTCTGTGTCTGTGTCTGTGTGTGTGCGTGTCTGGGTCTGTGTCTGTGTGCGTGTCTGGGTCTGTGTCTGTGTGCGTGTCTGGGTCTGTGTCTGTGTCTGTGTGCGTGTCTGTGTGCGTGCCTGGGTCTGTGTCTGTGTCTGTGTGCGTGTCTGGGTCTGTGTCTGTGTCTGTTTGCGTGTCTGTGTGCGTGCCTGGGTCTGTGTGCGTGTCTGTGTGCGTGCCTGGGTCTGTGTCTGTGGGTGTTTTCGTGAGTGCGTGCATGTCATCAGTGCCTTCGGAAAACATCAGCCTGGATCCACACAACTCAACACAGGCTGCAATGCTGGGTGGGTAAATCAGACGACGAGAGGCAGACACGCCCACTTTCCCACATCAGCTCTCTGTGGAAATTAACGTCAAGGAGAGGAGGAAGAGCGAGCCGTCTTTAACTTAAACAGGAACAGGACGTAGAGCTGTACATTACCAGCCCGGCTTCAAGACACTGCAGCAGTTTCCATCCAGCAAGGAGGCCATTAACTGCTATGTTCAATCTCTTTCAGACGCAACCGGGACATGAGTAGCTATACACTGTCAGAGAGTAATTGTTCTGAATTAATCCAGTTTAACTCAGACTGAAGGAAGACACGGTTGCCTGAACTGAAACATTTTTTTAAAAAGGAGAGAGAGAAAGAGAGAGAGAGAGAGAGAGAGAGAGAGAGAGAACTGCTCAGAGAGAAGTTAGCCAATAAATGTGTTTTCTTGGGAGATATTTTATTTTCTAGCTCCAGCTAACTCTAACCATAACCCAATACAACAAGATCACACTCATAGGAAAATCTGATGTACTGAAAATCTGATGTACTGAAAGATAGGGCTAATTGAGAAGCAGCTCAAAGCTGACAATAAGACCAAATGACTAGAGGATAAAAACTTTAGCCTGCAAAAAAACCTCAATTACCAGTGGGGGAAAGTGGGTAGGGTGTTGGCGTTTTTTTTTGGGTATAATGGTGGATTTTCTTTTTTGTGCAAAAGAAAAGGAACAAATGAGAAACATGGACTGGCTTTGGACTTTTGAACTGGACTTTGGACAACAAGCTTGAACCTTGAACCTTGAACCCGTGCATTTTTTCCTCAAAATCCCCATATGAAGTCTTTTCCATTAGCCCTTGGCTGGATTTATCCCACTGGGCCATGTGGATTCATCCCACTCACTATGTTCCGCTGCAGTGTATATCTGTTGAGCGTCCTCCAGTCAGTCTCAAGAGGGCCGAGGATCTTGGGTCTCGTTTCGTTACAGAAAGCTCAATCATCTTTCATAACGTGCCAACGGTTTTGCTTCCTCAATGTGTCTGCCAAGGCTAACGAGTAAAAAATGTGTTTACACGCTGCCTGTAACGGCTTACGTAGCGCTTGACGCAAGACGCAGTCACATTCATCTTTTACTAAGCAACATTACCTGAGCTACTAGGCGTAACAAGGCCTTCGCTGTTACATGAGTGGATCCACATGCTGTAGCATGTAGCATATAGCATGTAGCATGTGGCATGTAGCATGTGGCTACTTTTAAGCCGTAGTATTCATTCAGCCTCCATTTGCTAGGTAAGCATAAACGCCTCAGCCCAATTCATTCGTATACAATATACATTTTTTCATTTTAACAGCCGAATTCGGAGACCTTGACAGAAGAATGACACGATTTGCAGTCTGTGCTGCGATCGAACATTTATATGGTCTAAACTGCACATTATTTAATTCATAGTTTATTTCTCCCCATCATGTCTGCCCAATAAGGACAGGCAAGTGAAGCAAAACTTGTGTAATGACAGGGATGGGATGTAGGTAGGGGGTCCCCTAAAAACAGTGAGTGAAGATCATTCAATGCTACATGCTACATGCTACATGCTACATTCAGATCGGCAGCTCGTTTCCCACGTCCTACCCATGCCGATGTTCACGTGTGATGGCTCACAGCTCTTCAACACATTAATAAATAAGCAAGGGCTCTTATCTCCTTACGTAATGGGAGGCATGAGAGGGCATTATGTGCTTCATACTGTAGGAGGTACAGAGGGCCAGGGGCTGAGAATACTACTGTGAGAGAGAGTGAGAGGGAGGAGAGAGAGAGGGGAGAGAGAGAGAGGGGAGCGAGAGAGAGAGAGGGGAGAGAGACAGAGGGGAGCGAGAGCGAGAGAGAGAGAGGGAGGAGAGAGAGCAAGAGAGAGAGAGGGAGAGAAATGGTAAAGAGAGAGAAAGAGAGAGAGGGGGAGGAGAGAGAGCAAGAGAGAGAGAGAGGGGGGAGGAGAGAGAGGGAGGAGAGAGAGGGAGAGAAATGGTACAGAGAGAGAGGGGGGGGAGGGGAGGGAGTGGGAGGGGGAGGAGGAGGGGGGGAGAGAGGGGGGGGGGGGGG
>JAOYSI010058150.1:0-24380 GCA_025775065.1 Hiodon alosoides
TCGTCAGTCGCCTCCGCCTGATGACACGGGTGGGCCGCCTCCGCCGGTGGTCCGGCGGGGGTGAGTATGTCCTCAGCATGGGAGGCTATGCTGAGGGCCTGGTCGAGGGTGCCGCTAGCCTCACGAGGCGGCGGAGGTCCTCCGGGTGGACAACTATAACAAGTATCCTAAAAACATATATATGATTTCATCATTGTTCAACATGTTTTTGAACGTGATTGTGGTGGTGTTTTTATTTATTTATTATAATCTTATACTTTTCACTTTGAGCAACTTTTGTTCTCGGTTATAGGCTTCCAAACATCAACCTTATAGTTGTATCGTGTATAAATAAATTTAAACAATGTTCTAACCAATTACATCGCTGTTTTATTTTGATTGAATACTCGCAGCTATAGTAAACCTGCGGTGTAAATGCTACGGTCTCAGTCAACGACGCTAACCACAAAGATTGACAGTTACATTGTCCAATGTATGCGTTTAACCCACTGGCGTATGAAATGACGTTTCCCCATTGGCTACACTATTTTTGCGGCGTTAGGTTGCCTCTTATAAACTAGCTGTCGCAGATCTCAGCGGCATTACTGCTGGAGAAGACACTGAAACTATTGAAGCTACGGTTGATGTGTGCCTGTCACTGATTTTCCAGACATACAGAACTCGATAACAAGCGGGAGGTATCGGAGGTATCAGTCCCAGAAAATAACAACTATGGATGAAATGGAAGAAGAATTAAAATGTCCTGTCTGCGGGTCTTTTTTCCGAGAGCCGATCATTCTGCCGTGCTCTCATAATATATGCTTGGCTTGTGCTCGGAATATATTAGTGCAGACTCCAGATGCCGAATCTCCACAGAGCAGCCGGGCTTCTGGCTCAGCCGTTTCTGACTATGACTACCTTGATTTGGACAAAATGAGCTTGTACAGTGAGGCGGACAGCGGCTATGGCTCATACGGGGGCTTCGCTAGTGCCCCGACCACCCCTTGCCAGAAATCCCCGAACGGGGTGCGGGTTTTTCCCCCTGCCGTCCCTCCTCCCCCTCCCCAGCACCACTTGCTCCAACACCCCAGTTCCTTACCCCCTATCCCCCGCAACTCCTGCATCACCTGTCCGCAATGTCATCGCAGCCTGATTCTGGACGACCGGGGGCTCCGCGGTTTCCCTAAGAACCGGGTACTGGAAGGGGTGGTCGACAGGTACCAGCAGAGCAAAGCGGCCGCGCTCAAGTGTCAGCTGTGCGAGAAGAGCCCAAAGGAAGCTACGGTTATGTGCGAGCAATGCGACGTCTTTTACTGTGATCCCTGTCGCTTGCGGTGCCATCCTCTCCGGGGTCCACTTGCCAAACATCGCCTAGTACCCCCGGCGCAGGGCCGTATAAGCCGTCGAACGAGTCCCAGGAAAATCTCCACCTGTACTGAACATGAACTCGAAAATCTCAGCATGTACTGCGTTCAGTGTAAAATGCCGGTTTGCTATCAATGTCTGGAAGAGGGAAAGCATTCTACACACGAAGTAAAGGCGCTGGGAGCAATGTGGAAACTTCATAAGGTAACAAAATTGTTTCTTTTATACAGTATTCATACACGGACTCATTAGCAAACACATATTGATATATTGTCAGAAATATGAGTTGGTTATGTTTTTCAACAGATATATTGCATTTTGTAAATTATTCGAAAAATAAACATAATTAATTTCAAGATCTCAAATGTACCTGTCTTGAAAACAATGAGACAGCTTAAAGTCTTTATATCTTCATATTATATACTTTCATAATGTAGCTATTTCGAACAAATACCATTACATAGTAAAATATGTAAAATGGACCAAATGAGTGGAAAAGTGCATATATATATATACATTTTTTACCTTTATTCAAAATTAAGATTATATCTATTTATATAATTTTGAATAAAGGTTAAAAAATGTATGTGTTGAAACTGCCTGTAGTAGTTGTTAGTGAATACGCAATATATATCTGAACGACGTCATCAATATCACTTCGAATTCAACCGTCGCGTCTCGTGCGTAATACTTTATCAGGGTAAAGCAGTTACAGGGTTTTGCAGGCCGGCACCGGAGACCCACAGGGTACGATTCCCATTACAATTAAGGTGGGAGAAATATGTAGCATACGCCACTCTGGTCCCAACTGATTACAATAACTGGAGATACATTTTTTTTAAAGGTACACACTCCAATCCACTACGCGTAAAGAAAATGTCGCCAGATCGTTCCATTATAGTACACAAAATAATTCCATTATTAATGTTTTAAACGAATTACCTGGGAAATAAAATATTCGATGGTATTATCCATATAATATTATTAGTATCCCTGAGTGTTCCCCAAAATCCCTTTTTGGGTGGGCTATGTAAGTTTAATAAATGTATCAAAAGGGGTTCCTAAAAAATTTTTTTTCCTGAACTGGAAGTGATTTTTCGGCAGCTCTGGTGGTGCTTTTGTATGGGTGTTTGTGTCCAAAGGCAAGCCCAGAAAGCTTGGGGGGCGTGGTTGTCTATTCCTTGAGTTACCAGTTTTGCTATGCTTTTATTCAGCTTCCACCTAACAAAGTTGAACACTTTTAACAATGGACAGCATTTCATTAGTACAAGTTAGCTACTTCTGTACTTAACTGATCCAGGAACTCACTAGAGCTTTTTTTAAAGACACAGACTGGCGCCATGAAGATCAGTTATAAGAATTTAGATGCAGTCACTGTGATTGTTATGGGGACCTGAGTGGCCAGAGAGCCACACATCAAAGAGCAGATTAAGCTTCATTTTCTGTGCTTTTTATCTTCACCCACTTCAATGGCCCCCTTCATCGCTCTCTCCATTTATAGGGTGTGATTGCTGAGTGGAAGAGGTACGGTCCAGATATACCAGTGGGGATGTTGCCATACTCATGTTCTGCAATGGCATTGCATGACTCATATGGAGGCAGGAACTTGCTATGACCCCCTGGGTACTCAAGAGAGAGTGCTTGGCCAACGTGATCGAACAACTAACTACAGTTTTTTTGTACAGGAGCTACTAAGCACTCCAAAAACGATGGATATATCCATTTTCATTTGCGGTTAGCAGCATTAGGTCATTAGTTTTATTAGTAGTAATAAAAAGTATTAGAAATTTCTGTTTATTCATTATCTAATGCATACTCAATGGAAACACTGGCAGTTATCTTTGTGTTTGACCTAAAACAATCCTGGGGGGAGCACATCAGAAGTAGTTGTGTGTGGGGGGTGGTGCAGGTGGTGGAAGGGCAGGGGGCAGTTAGCAAACCCAGCTGACATTCTTTCAGTTGCTGAGGGGTTAGCTATTCACCCCTGCACACAGGAATACACATACAAAAGTGCCACTGGGGACTAAACATTAAAATACCAATTCAAAGGAAGACAGGCTGCTTCTTCTTGGAATCGAGATTAGGCCAGATGAAAAAAGGCAACTGAAGGGAATTGTGGTCTGCCGGCATTTTGAAATAATATTGAGTGTTTTTTATGACAACATGGCTGTCAGTTGGAATACTAGGTAGATTTTAAACTACCGAGCCCTTAACGGCGTACAGCATTTGTATGAACAAAATGCGAAATGTCATAGCCAAAAACCATATTCCCATTGTTATAATTGAAATTATTTGCAAGGATCACAGAACACATTGAAAGATCAAGTGAGATATTTATGTGCAATTTCACAGTGCAGCTCATTATAGATAATTACATTTTTATTGTCCACCAGTTTGCGCATGGAAATTTGCAATAGGGTTATGTACAGGATACTGTAATGTCGGCCAATTTGAGTATAAGATAAGTATAGAAAGTAAATATGTAATTTCTTTAAATACTGTTGTCTTTAAGCATAGGCTTCTCTGAAAACGTGATCTGAGATTATAGACTCTCATATCTCAAAAATAGAAACAGTAATTGTCTTAGATGAAGTCTCAATGTTGGAAAGGAAATTTGAGCCTAAGTTATTCCTCTCTTATTTGAAATTAGAACGGATAACACGGTAATCTGTCATCAATCAGGCTTGTCTCCATACAAATAAGTTATCACCTCAATACTATCCATTACTGTTAAAGGATTTCAGCATAAACGGTGCAGCAAAAAGGGATACACATGGAAAGAGCTTTTGAGAATTAAATTACTAACAGACTACAGCTTGAACTTGTGCAGCTTCCAACAGTAGTCTAGTCTACTTGTATTTTCCTCCACAAAATGGAGTACTCTGTCACAGCTGTAGTCATCATAGGACCCTGTGTTCCCAAGATATTCAGGAAAAAAATATTATTGTGCTTTTGTTTGTGATGTCAAGGTAGGGCTGTGTTGGATCTCCAAACTCGAGGCTTCAGCCCTCATTGCTCTGCAGCAGCCATTGCAGAGACATAAAGGGATAACTCCCACATTAATGATCCCTGATCTCTATCGTCTTTTCGATCTGTCTAATTGGATCTGACAGGAACATCAAACACTCTACTACACAATGCATGTCGGTGCAGGGAAAATTAAGGTTAGAGGAATTCATTAAGCAGTTACACAATGAACGTTGCCAAATCTGTACAGTGGGAATAGATAGGAAAGTCTAATAATGATCATACTGGTGATGAATGGCAGATGTAAAAAATAAAACGGCAAGAGCTGTGGTAGCTAGAAGTTATGTTATATATAACTATCAAACTCGAATGAGATCTGAATGCAGGTTTGAGTTAACTGATTGCTTTTTAAAAACCTTAAACTATGTAAAAACTTTTCGAAAAAGGGGGTTGGCAGTTCAAATAACAAGAAAATTCTGTATTTTGTTTTAGCACAGGTATTTCATATGTGACAGAAATTGGAATAATTAAATATATAAACAAATAAGGGTGCAATGCTTGTTTATTTGTTTATATTTATTATGTATAAGGAGTGTGTTTCCCTATCCAAGTAGGGTTTTTTTTGCTTTCTGTATTCCAGGAAATGCCAAATTTGTCCTTTTACCTAATACCTCCAGATTTATTGAGATATGTTGGGAAAAGGAACACAGAACCATAGTATTTTGTTATAATTGTTCTCTTTCTCAAATCAAAACAATTTGTTAAGTAGGTACTATCAGAAAATCTATCGTGGGTAAATACATAGATGTCTGAAATATCCTATTAGACAGAGATTAGGTGAGATGGTGCTAAATTTGGTCAAGTTGCAGTATGTTGTATTGAGGCCACTAGCATAGAATGAGTGTAACTGATGGATTTACAATGTCATGTAAAAAAAAAATTAATAACAAAACAAAATTGTTCTTATAATCCCTTATCTATTTTTTGCAGCATAAAATCTCATCTGATCATCTGTTTCCTTCCTGTGCAAAATGTTGGTATAGTTGAGTTTTGTCTATGTTATTGTGTGATTATATGTTTGTTGGTCATATTGTACTGTGAAAGGGGTAGAAATCAGTACGACAAGCCATCAGTAAGAGGTTCACCACTCATGGTGGGGTCAAAGTTCACTGTTGATGATTTCCATGTGCATGTTCCTTTGTTAAAAATACAGATATTAAGGTTTTATAAAGTCATTTAAAGAGCTTGTGAAATTGTTTTATTTTCTGTAAATCTGAGTGCCAAAGCTACTGTTCTTTCTTGTCTAAACCAAGCAGGGGGTTTCTGTTACATTTTGATGGGGTGAATGTGTAGGACTGTGAAAAGCTATCATGTGCTTGCTTTAGACACACCGATAGCTTTCTCCTGCGTTCTCATTGAACGCTAATGTCTTTGTTCCATTTTCAGATAATCTTAAATTAAATCACTGTCAATTTCATGGCATACCTCTGGACTTAGGGGTGGGACTAAACCATGAGCAAAGAACATTTTTTTTGGCTGAGCTGCATCTTTAAAGAGGAAGGGAACAGGCATTCCTGCTTCCATGGCAACTAACAGACGAAAGGAATGAGGGAGCAAAAAAAGTCCTATTGGGACTTAAGGGTCCCAGCTGCCACCCAGTATGATCTGCGCTTCATGTGGAGTCAATAGACTGCTGTCAGAGAGGGTACGGAAATTGGACACTCTCTGCTGGAGATACAGCTGATCAATCTCCCCTACCTCCCCGTGCCTGCATTTATTACAATTCCTCTGGCAGCTGTTTAAGTGATAAAAACAAATAATGTCTTAGATTTATTCTAAGGGTGGCTTGACCAAAGTATGAGCAAGAGTGTAGGATTAAAATAGAACAATTCTGCCATTGCTGTTATTAGACACGCTCTAACGTCTCTCCTGTTCTCATTTGTGACCATTGTTGCCATAGAGCCCAACATCCTATGTTTATTGGCTTATAACTTGGTAGGAAACCAATGTAAGTTCCCACTTATAAGTAACACAATTATTTAAGTTGTTTCCATTGGAGAACAGTGTGAATTCCCTCAAGGTAATCCAGGTCATCATCTGTTTGTTTAGTGAAAATTCGGGGTAAATAATTAGTGGTGCATAACATCACCAAGTGGTTGGTGGTTGCAGGAAATTATTATTAATATGAAGGCCTAACCTCTGTATGGGAAATCAATGTAAGCAAATGGGTCTTAACAGCCTGGCTCGGTAATGTCCCACTTTCTGGGCTCCTGCAGGCAGGTGCATCTGAGCTGAGTAAATGAGTAGATTTTCCTCCAGGCTTCCCCTGCACCTTCAATCCTTTCATGTTTCTGAGTGTTTGATTTCCTCTCAATATCCAGACATGAAGCTACGGCTGTCTTCCATATGCAGAGTTCTGTGAAGGTTTCTGCAGAACGTTAAACCCCCATCTTCAAAAATGAAAGGGCTTAGTGTTGCTATAATAAATATGTATATGTATATATATATATAAATATATATATATATATATGTGTGTGTGTGTGTGTTTAAAAGGGAAAAGGGCTCGCCAAAATGGTAAAACCCTGATAAGCTCACTGTGGGATTCCCCTCTCTCCTGTTGTTGTGAGTAATAGGATTTTGAGTTTGTCTGATTCCTTCTATGTCTAGCCATCTATTTTATGTTAAATAATTTTGTAGAGATACCTTTTTGTGACATGTACAACTCCATGGGCCTGAAGCAAGATGATAGCCTCAGTGAAAGTGGCAGTTATGAGTGTGAAATATTGAACCTGTTTGAACCTGTCCTGTGCTGGTTATGACATTTGCTCTGTTTACATGCATGTACATGTTTTGTCTTTGAAGTAGAGCAAAGGCATAATTATGTGTAATAGTTTTGTAATTTAATTATTCCTACATGGGACTGATAGTAGCACCACCTCCCCCCCAACCCCCCACTGTCATAAGATAAGAGATAAGAGGTAATAAGACTACATCTTGAAGAGTCTCCCAGTTAATGTCTGAGGTAATATGAAATTTAACTGGTAACTTGAAGCTCGCTGGTTTAAATCCCAGAAAAGAACAAGGCTCTAGTACACATGTAGCAAAGTACTTAACCTGGATTGCTTCAGCTGCGTAACTGGGTCGTGTCTAAAAGCTGCAAGTTACGTAATTCACCCTAGATACGGGGGCCTGTTAAGAAAGGAAATTATGTAATGATCCACTGCTACCCCGCTGGACACAAAAAAGTTATTGATTAAATTCATATAGAGTGATACCTCCCATGGTAGACTCCATCGTATAAAAACGTGATTTTATTAGTAAGACCAATTAATTTATAATACATCAGCAATTTCACTTGATCAGGCCCCCCGTTCCTAGAAACCCCCATTATACGCAGGTTTCTGTTAGACCTGACCTTTTAACTGTGTAAATGAAATTGTGAACTAAGTTAGAAATGATTTCATCTGGTATTTCCTGGTCACTAATTGGGAGGTAGCACAAAAATTGTGCACTGTGACACACTTTATATTAAGCAATAATGCTGCACCTAAAAAGCACAGAAAAACAGGACCCTTTCAGGAGAAGCACACTGCTCACCGGCATTCCTGGGCACATTGCTTTACTGGTAACATCTTGGCTCTGTAGGAGAGCAGAGTAGGAAGCACACACGCTCTGTCCCTGCCTCGACTGACTGAGTGAACTTGGCAGCGGAGCCCAGAGCCCTGCTGTGGAAACCTGCAGAGAAACCACCTCTCCTCCGACACTGCAAGCGAGAACCATCATTTGCATATCTGCAGGTGTCACTGCCTAATTCAATCTGTGGCATTTGTTAACCCACATTTATGTAATTTTGCTCTCCTTAAATGGAGACACGGGTGAGGATATCACAAATGCTGACTATCACAGGAACAGGAGCTGTCTTACAGGAGACTGAGGTGCTGAGGATTTCTCATGCCTGCTCTTCAGTACATCATCATAATGGCATTTGAAGCGTTATTGATCAAAGAAGGACAATTCATATTATATCTATCGCTACAGGGGATGCCTCCAGGTGAACAAAGTAAACAGAGAAGAAAGATATGTGTTTAATCTCTCCTTGGGTGCAACTGGTAAAACCTCTGGCAGGGACGGTGTCTGTTTTGTTGCAAATTAACTCTACGAACGTTAAACCTATGTTTAAACGGGTGAACACACCGTGAATGTGTCCAAGTGACTGAGCAGACAATCCTTTGAATAGTAAAAGCATAAGGTTGTCCAACTGGGGGCAGCATATAATCACCAAATGATTAATCAACACAAATAATGTCCTTTTCCTACATTGTAAGCCCTAGACTTTATCTAATTTTTAACTACTATATCAACCTTAGACTAAAAAACTTTTGTTTTCTGATGGTGAATGTGTGCATTCTGCAAAGGCTTTGTCAGTACTTTGACTTGCCCGTCAATGCCAGCTTATTTTGATTTGATTTGAGAGGAAGTGTGAAGGAAAGCAATAAATTGAACAGGAGGGATGTCATTTTGATTGACATAATTTTGAAACACTCATGACCAGCTGTTGCATATGTCTATAATGGAGGTGATTTATCATAAATCATTTTTGTAATACTAATATTAATAATAGTTTATTTTAGTTAAAAAAATCTCCAAGACTGCATGGTGGGCTTCATTGTTCTGCTCCGAAACTAAGGTTGTGTTCCACCCTGATCTTTCTGTGATGCCATTCCGACAGATAATAAACCCTCAGTAGGCCTGCTTCTGGCCCACTGAACCGAAGCTGTTTCCCAGGGCTGGGGAAGGGGCAGAGTTCCTTTCTTCAGTCCCACAGCGCCACTTAAACATGCATCCACATTGCCCCTCCCCCCCAACCCCTTTCCATTCAAAACCCCTGTGACCCTGTTCTCTACACACAAACCCCCCGACCCTGTTGTTCCCTGGTTACTCAAACATGGGATTTATGTCTGATCACACACAGACGCAGCATTGAGGTCTTTCCCACGACATTCCACTTCTCTGTCAGAAAAAAAGTGGTGACTAGTGGATGTGTAGTCTAGCTGTGAATGTACAGGTTAGGGTAACACTGCTGTTATATTCAAAGGAGGTGAAGCCTCACCAGTTTGGTTCAAACAGGATTCCATAAGTCTGGGATCATTTCATTTTTAGTACGCATTACTTATGCAGGGTGGCTTAAAGGTCACGTGTTTTTAAGGTTGGGGATAATTGTTGGTTACTGACTAATGACCAACAGGTGTGTGACCTTAATTACTGAAATTCACTAAACAATGAGACTGGAGTCAGTGAGTATGGCTTTTCCTCTAAAGATCAAATGACTACTGATTAGCTATCATTCGTCCATGTATTTGAATAGAGACATACTTTGAAAAGGATAAATTAACCCCTCAAATCTTTTCCAAAAAAGAAAATTAAAGTGTTCCTCTTTTTCCCCTGTGACACGGTTATTTCTAAGGTTCTACAAGCCATAACAGCTGCTAACTGTTGTTGGAATTTAAAAAATAGTCATGTGACCTTTTGTTTTTTCTCTCTCCTTTGCAGGGGCAGCTCTCACAGGCTCTGAATATACTGTCAGACAGAGCCACGGAAGCCAAAGAGTTCCTGGTCCAACTGAGGAATATGGTTCAGCACATACAGGTACTGTAACACAGGCCTACCTCCATCCTAACCCTACTCCACCGCGCCTGGCCCCCATGACCCTGCCCACTCAGCATTCAATCTCTCCGTCAATCAATGATGATGGAGGCCTACCCCCGCGGACATGCACGGTGTACACATTCAAATAGAAAAAATACAATAAGATCAATCACATTTTACAGGTGTGCATAAATCCGGTAAAATCCAAAAATAACAATTCTGAGGAATCAAACTCTAGACTTTTATTTACGATATATACTATATCGATTTGATGATTGCGCTGATTCAAATGGGAAAACACGAACACACAGTTTATGGAAACATACAATTAACAGTTCTCCAGCTATGGTACAGGTTAACACTAACGAATCCACTCTCTATTTTTTCCTACCCTGAAACTTCCAGGAGAAGTATTAGCAGAGGAAAACTAAACACGATTGGAAGTGGGCATGTCACCCAGAGTATTGGCCCTTCTGCTCCCTCCATAGTCATATATATGCGAAACCAAGCAGCGTGTTTACACTAAAGTAGTAGAGTTGACGTTAAGCTTCCATAAACCAATTTCGACAATTTTGAAATATGCAGCATTTCTTTCCGATTGGCTGGTCTTCATGTCATATAACATTTACTTGAAGCATAATCAAGCATAACATTTTACTGCGAGGGGAGACCCTGCTGGTTTAGCCAAGAGCAGTACAGTTTTCGTTTGTATGCTTTTCAAATTGGTGTCTATGTGGAGGTGTGCCCTCACCACTGGTAGGAGTGCAGATCTCCAAAGACTCTGTGATGCCATGGTGTTCTTGTCACGCAGCCAGCTGATGTTCCAGGAAGGCCCTTAGTGACGTCAGGGTGGGGAACTTTAAAGGTGAGGTTCTTTTGAAAGGAAGGAGGGAAAGATACCGGGGAAATGCAATCGGAACACAGCACGGTGACACATTCAAAATGTTCACTTGCTGCACTTTCCTTTTTGTCATGTCTATATCTAATTAAACTGATTGAACTGATTGAAGCTCATTCTCATCATGTGTAATTTTGGAACCTTCTTTGAGAAAAAAAGGACTTCTATTGGTCTGCTGTCTCTGTATAAATGGCCTTAGTTTAGCTGTTTATGACAGTGTAAATGACAAGGCTACCAATGTTTTCTTCCTTGAGACCTTGTGTGCGGTGGCCAGTCTCGTATTGTCTACTGTCTCTACCCCCTTCCATCTGCTGCTATCTATCTTTTTATGTGTCTGTTATCCTCTTTCTCTGTATCAGTCTCTCTGCCCTACTCCATGTCTACTGTCTGTATCCCATCAGTTTCTGTCCTTTGTTTAGGCCCCCCATGTCTGTCCTTCGTCCCCGACCCGGTCTGTCACTCAGTGTGCGCCTTGCGACCAGTGCTCCAGTGTGTGCCAGCTCCTCTGTATGTTCCCACAGGAGAACGGGGTGGAGTTTGAGGCCTGCCTGGTGGCGCAGTGTGATGCTCTCATTGACGCCCTCAACCGCAGGAAGGCTCAGCTGCTGTCCCGTGTCAACAAGGAGCACGAGCACAAGCTGAAAGTAAGTGGCTATGTGGTGGCTGCCCACTGAAGAGTTTCATAGGATAGACCTTAGGCAAATATTATATTATACAGGTTTTAGAGTGTAAAGTGTTTTGCAAAATATGAACGTATCCATCATTATTTTGCATATCTGATAAAAGACTTGGGGAATTTTGTTTCATCACAGGTGCCAAATCGGCTATTCGTACATGTTTAAAGTGAACAGTATGTATATAAATGCATGTGCTAAGCAAATTATGTTCCCACAGCTTTGTGTTACATTTTCTCCCTTGGGAAAAGATTTGAGGGCAGATTTTACACAAACCTTTAGGGAAGGTTGGTGTCTCATTAAGTGAAGATGGTGTGCAAAACAGAGGACATGTTTTGTTTACAGCCCTAATGAAATATCCCATGTGTCTCTGACTGAGCGAAAGAAACACAGAAAGTAAGAGTCAAACAAAGGGAGAAGGAGGAGGGAAAAAATCAGTTTTACTAATTACATGCTTGGGTGCTCTATGGAATTAAAGTTTGGCACTGGTGGGTGTTTGGAGAGGAAAAGACAATGTTCCATCTTCCCTTAAGGGCGAGGGATAGGTCAAAATGGCGTCCTAAGAGAAAGACATTCACATTCATTAAAGAGGTGGGCATACGAACCCGGAGTAAAGGTTTCTTTCGCTACCAAATGATGAGAAAAGTGCCTGATTTCCTGTTTTAATAACTAACTCTTGTAAATAGTTGTTTATTGAGGTTATTATTATTAAATTTATTTAAAATAATTTGTTGTGCTGCCCCCCAAAATGTCCATGGTGCTATCAGGAAAGTCCTGCAAGGGAATGGTGTTGCAGAGGTACAGAGGAAACAGTGGGATGATGTTATTACCAACAATAGGCAGTCATAAAGCTCTAATTACATACAAAGGAGGGCTATGTCATATGCAAGATGTATTTGTGACCCGAAATCAAGGGATGGGTAATGGTTGTTAAACTCTCCTGGTGTTGACAGGAATCTGGTGAAGACCAATGCTTGTTTTGCCCCAAGAAAGGCTTCCATAGAGGTATATCTCACAGGGAATAGAACGTTTTAGCAGGTTGTAAAATGGCTGTTTCATTGCAGTCATGCAGATTTATGTAATATCTGATAGATGTGGCCGGGAGGTATGTGGTTACTAACATATGTCAGTCAGTTTTTGTGTTCCATTTGTTACCATTTTAGTTCCATGTATTAACAAACTTTATATATAGTGTAGCTATTGGTCATTCCAAAGATGCATCAAAAATTCTCATCCAGTTTCTCTCTTTTGGTTTCTGTGATGAAATCTGTGACGCCAGAAGCCTGTCTCCATGGCAACCAGAGACTTTGCTAGTATGCTTTTAGCTGTGGAAGAACCAAGGTCCTTAATATCAACAAATTGGTTTGTTCTGTGTTATATATGTAATTAACATTAGGAACTGCAGACATTTAAGTTCATGTTTTTATTTGTATGAAGAACATTCAAACATTTTAGGTAGATTATTTACCGCTCATGTTTCTACAAAGTGGGTGTCATTATGTAACCAGTCATGAAGCATTACTAATTACATTCAGACAGAGGAAGGCTATGTCCGATTCAACATCTATTTGTGACCCAAAATGTTGCTCTGAAAACACAATTTCTGCTGGGTTGTCATCCTCCCTCTCTCCCTACCTATTTTCTCTCTTTTTTACATTTTCCTTCTCACTTTGAAAACCCACTCACACACACACACACATCAGACTGACTGACAGAAAATGTTAAAGCAGTTGTCACTGTTTGTTCATGCTACTTGATAACCATGCTCTCTGCTTGTCCTCTGTTACATTCCTTCCCACAGCAAGTTCCCTTTGAGTGTTAGATATCCATGGGGGCGTTTGCAAATCTCATAAAAGATGTCTTCCTTATCCGTGGGTAAAGTGGAAATGTGCAGGTTATTAGGTTAGCAAAGTAACAAATGAACAGAACCGCCATGCTTACCCCCGCAGCTCATAATGCGGGCATCTTGTGTTCACAGATAGCAGCATATCTCACAGAGGATGAATAACAGAGGATGTTGCCATTATTATTTTTCTCAGGATTGCCAATGGTTGTATTTTAATCATTCCCATTTTGATGTTAAATGTGCTTTACAAGCATAATAGTAAGAATCTCATTATTATTATTATTTAAAGTGATATATACATATTTTCCCACTGTAGGAAAAAGGTTTGTGCAATAATAATCAAACCTCCCCATCTTTCATGTTAAATGTGTGCATCATCATAAAGAGGACCTCCAACCAATAGTCTGCTATAGTAAAATTCCTGTACACATTTGGAGCTCCTCAGACCCCTCAGGCTGGTTTATTCCTTTTTCCCTTCCTGCTGGAGTGCTTTGGGATTGCTGTCACGGCTCACGAATCCCAGTATATCAAACCTAGTCATCCCCCACCTCTTACTTCCAGAGGGAGCGTAGAGCAGAGTATCGAGGGACGGTCTTGTGGTTTCAGGCTTTCTCGCTTTTCTTTCTTTTCTCTGTACTAGTGCAGCTCCCTCGGTTGTTTGACAGCGCAGGCTGTGCTGTAACCTGCAGAAGGGGGCCAGTGGCCATGCAGGCTGGAATCCTGCCCACTCCTCACTGCTGCGGAGCCAGTAGGCAGCCCGAGGCTCCCACTGCCGCAGTGGCACACTGACACAGAAAGAAGAGAAGAGCGACCACAAAGGCTCAAACAGAATAATTTAATCCCACATGAGAAGTTCACACAGTAAGACAAAATGTATAGGCAATGTTAAGGTTTCCTTTAACTTCCCCCATGGGTTTACATGTTTAAGGCGATAATAATTAATTAATGGAATTCGATCTTATTGTATCATGGATGACAGTTTTGTCATTCTTAAACACTGGTTCCCTTGCTAAATTGTAATACCTGGCTCAGCTAGCAAAACATCTACCGTTGAGTGAAATGATCAACTCACTAATTTGGCCCGTAAAACGTTTTTTATGCCTCTTGACCAACTTAGAATCCGCAGGAATTTAATGCTGAAACAAGCTGCTTTGCAGTGCAGGGAACCTTTAGAGATGCTATGGACGATGCTATTTGGCAGCTACTGTAGCCAGATTCAGCAGTTTTTTGGACTGGTGCCAGCCCACTGCAGGGGTGGTGCCAGCCCAGTCGGGACCCTGCCCCACCAACAGGACCTGGAGCCACAGATCAAGAGTGAATTCTGGATGGCAGCCACCCAGCAGGTTTTGTAAACGGGGCAGAAATGAACCAGTAAAACAGTGAATTAATTAAAACTGCTTATTAAATCATCAAATAGAATGTGAGGTGGATACCATGACAATTATGTATGTATGGTCTTAATGTAAAAATGCAGATGACGTAGCGAGCCTGGTAGAGAGGTAAGGCCCTGAAGTAGCCTAGGAGAGAAGTGCAGCGCAGAACCTGGGCCAGGCCCTGGCCCACCTGTGACTGCAAGGACCCTATTCCATGTAGGGCCAGAGCAGACAAATATGGGTTTTCCCAAATCGAACCCATTGCTTGTTAATTTAGCATATAAAACAAGACCTAAGGGCACAATATAGAATGTAACAGACCAATGTCAGCTTGTTAGGATGGAACAGCATGGGACAGCACTGCAGCAAGGTGGCTGGAGCTATGCAGAAGGCATGGAGGTAGTTATTGGGAAAAAGATGGTGCAACTTTTAGATGCTGCCTATGGATGGCCATATGCTGCAAGACTATAAATTGTTGCAAGAAATTATTTTAAAATTATTAAAGATTTCATAGAATAATCTCACCAGTACCTAAAAGCCATGGCTCAACATTGCTATCTATGGCTGTAAAGTGCTGAATTTGAGATATGACAAATCTGCTGTATTTGGCAAATATATTGCGCGGTGGCATGTAGACGTCAGCTGGGTCTGCGTGTCAAAGAGCTGAGATGAATCGGGTCACAGAGGACAGTAGAAATGAATCCTGGATGTCCTCTTTTTCTCCCTGTCGGTTATTTTCTCTCCCTCACTTGGTACTTCCCTTATGTCTCCATCCCTTCCTCACCCTGCCCCTCTCTTCTCTTGTCTCTCCCTCCTTATCTCTCTCTCCTTTTCTCTCCCTGCCCCTCTCTTCCCCTCTTGTCAACCTTATTCCAGGTTGTGCGTGATCAGATCTCACACTGCACAGTGAAACTGCGCCAGACTACGGGCCTCATGGAGTACTGCCTGGAGGTCATCAAGGAGAACGACCCCAGTGGATTCTTGCAGGTGAGTGCAGGACAACCCCCCCTCCCCAAAACTGAATAAAACATAAGCAATACATTTTAACAAAAATAGACCAGTGAAGTGAAGCAACAATTGTACACGAATATCTCTGCGTTGGTAAAGTAATTGAGAGTTAGTTTTGGCGAGTGTTAGTTTTGGTGTAGTGGCTGAGTGATGAACTAAGTGTGCTGTGTGATGGAGTTTTTGGGAGTCAGGGGATAAGCGATTCAATTTGAGACCATGGTAACCTGCCTCACAGATCTCTGATGCCCTCATCCGGAGGGTCCACATGACTGAGAGCCAGTGGGGGAAGGGTACATTGACCCCCAGGATGACCAGTGACTTTGACCTAACTCTCGACAGTGGTCCTCTTCTTCAGACCATCCATCAGCTAGACTTTGTGCAGATGAAAGGTAGAGAAGAGTGTAAGATTATTACCCTGAGTGATATTTTGTGATGATATTACCCGTTTCTCTCCTGAAGTGAAAAAAAAGTTTGGCATGAATTTGTGTGTGTGTGTGTGTGTGTAACCTGGTCTCAGTTCTACCCCCAGTCCCAGCAGCCCCTATTCTCCAGCTGGAGGAATGCTGCACCCAGAACAACAGCGCCACCCTGTCCTGGAAACAGCCCCCCCTTTCCACCATCATAGTGGACGGCTACATCCTGGAGCTAGACGATGGGAACGGGGGCCAGTTCAGAGTGGGTGTACTAGAAACAAACAATGGTTCAGGGTCGACATTTTGTCGCTAAATTTCAACTAAACAAATTAGTTGAATGGCAGTGAATTAGTGCGGTTTTATTAATGTTTTTATTACTGTTCTTACGAAAAATAAAGCCTCTCTATCTTAAATTTAAAAAGGGTCTCTTTAAAGCAAGGCTCTGCCAAAGTGCACCGCAAACTTCCATTTTCCTTTAGCTGCTTTGTGTCACGCAACATACACACATACGGACACACTTTTATCTGGCCAAGAGAGGAAAGTTTGTTCCTGTTTAATGTGATCAGTGATGCAGGCTTCTCTGTTAGTGATCCTCGTCTCTCTTCTCCTCTCCATTATGCACATATTGAAGTTCTATTTATAGTCTGCTTGTGTTGGCTGCCTATAACACTCAAACGTAAAACATTTGAGTTTATTGTGCTTGAGCTGAATCTTCACAACCCATCACAGAGTTGTGGAAAAGCACTTATTTAAATGTTTTTGGGGGGTTTTATCTTGATTTTGAACATTATTTTTGCAATAATCTATAAACTGTAGAGAACTGATTTTCTGTATCAAGTGGCCACTTCTTATAAACCAGTACAGTTCTCAGAATCCAAAAGCTGCCCTAGATAAAGACCCGATATGTCGATAAGGGCCCTATATTTCTGGCTATATATCTATAAGTCATTAGTAGCTATTCTCTCAAATGTTCTCAATGTTTTCTGTCAACTCAAACACTTTCTCTGGGTTTTTGATTTTCTAGGGAAACGATAATGTCGCAAAAACAATTACACATATATACCACTGCGCAGGTGGTCAGACAGGTCTCAGAAACATTTGTAGCTACGACGTATAACAAGTCAGGAGCACCAACAATTTACTCAAATTTATTTGCAAAAGAAAGCCCTTGTATGCACTTATTGCACTAGAGTAGAGTAGAGAAACATCTAAGACATTTGCACAGAAGTGTACTTTGTACAATTGGTAATGTTAAGAATTGGACAGTAAAGGGTTAAAAGGATAACAGTGGGTAATGCCCGGTATCTTAATGTGTGCTAACAGGAAGTGTATGTTTCCTGACAGGAAGTGTATGTTGGAACAGAAACTATATGCACAGTGGACGGGCTGCACTTCAACAGCACCTACAAGTCCCGGGTCAAAGCCTTCAACGCCAGCGGAGTTAGCCAGTATAGCAAGATCCTGGTCATGCAGACCTCAGAGAGTAAGACCCAATTTCCTGTGTCCGTACAATCAGATTTTGCATGTGCTGTCACACACCGATCACAACATTTGACAGAAACCACAGACGGGGAAGCCTAACAATTATCAGTGATCCTCACAGCCCTCTGTAGAGCCTGTGGACTTATCAGTGGAACTGTAATGGTCTCAGCGGATCTTAAAGGTTGAAATCCCGTGAAGCACCTGTTAACAACTGCACTCGGTTAAATTGCAACTATGTAGGTAAAAAGTCAGAGTCTGTCCAGAATTTGAGGGATTTCAAAGCACACAAATTATTTGTAATAAATAACATAAATCTAAATACTGGAATGTTTGGGGATACATGTCCTGTTTATGTGGAACAGTAATGGGTAATGACAATGTGTTTCCACTGAAAAGCTTTTTGGCCTAGTTGCCGACCAGATGGTATCAGTGCAGAGAGAGGAAATTGTCAGGAAGACATGAATAATCCAAAGACAAACTGTGGTCCACAACAAAGGGGAGATCAGGAGTTTGGTCCGGTCTCCATTTATGCATTCTGAGCCCTCTCCCGCCTGTCTAACTGGACGGTCTGAGCCCGCTCCCCTCCTCCTCTCTCTTGTCTGAGGCTGCCAGCCGTTCAGCACTTCCCCCATTGCTTGGGCCACTGAGCAGAACCAGCTTCCCTGATCCCATTGCTTTCGCTGTCCCCCTGCCTTTCCTCTCTGCACTGTCAGCTTTTCTTCTTTTTTCTCCTTCCGCCATGCATTTCAGCTGGACTCCCCCCATGTGATTTAAAAACCATAGCAACAGGTACGGGCAGGTCATTTTAATCCCCCACTTTATCCCCTTTCATCGTGAGCTCAACCTTCCCATGATTGCCATTTTAGTAAAAGAACACAAGTTATAGACACATATATTTTAATATATGTCATTATGATCTTGACATGTAAGTCAGGCTTTGAATATATCAGTGAGTATTGAATCACACGTTACATATAATTAATTCATGAAAAGTTTGTTTCATTGATTCATAATTTCACAATTAATATTTAATATGTTTTCAAGCACCTCATAATGAACATACAAATATGTTTATATAATGTGTGAGGTCACGTGATTATGTGATATGTGAAAAGGAGTTAGGATGTTTACTAAGACATGTATTTTTGTTGACTAAGGGAAAGGAAACTGTTGTATGGTTGAATGTTTTCCTGGGTTTCCTTATTGGTCTTCACACCAAAATTAAAAATTATCCTTTACTTCAGTTAAAAGTCCCATCAGTTCCTATCCTAATCGATACACTGGCAGTGCAATGGACATGCACTGTATTGTAAGGTCTGTGTTACATCAACATGTTAGTAACATGTTAACAAGAAAGCATAATTATGCATGCTGTCGATAAAAAAAAAAATTAGTCCTCATTCTCATTCTCATTGTTTTGGGTCATTATCACTGTAGTTTTCAAGTATGCCATGAGTTACCAGATATCTTAATTGTTTAACTGATCTGTTGTTCCTGTGTGCCTGTGTACATGTGTATATGTGTGTCTGTGTTTGTGTGCTTGTTTTACAGTTGCTTGGTTCACCTTTGACCCCACGTCGGCCCACCCTGACATCATATTCTCCAATGACAACCTCACCGTGACGTGTAACAGCTACGATGACAGAGTGGTAATGGGAAATACCGGCTTTTCCCGTGGGGTGCACTACTGGGAGATGAGTGTAGATCGCTATGACAACCACCCCGACCCTGCCTTTGGAGTTGCCCGTGGTGATGTGCTAAAGGATGTCATGTTGGGAAAAGATGACAAGGCTTGGGCCATGTATGTGGACAACAACCGCTCATGGTTCATGCACAACAATTCACATACCAACAGGTCAGAATGAATTCTTTACAATAAACACTTTACATTCATGCATGCACTCTTCTCCATTTCCCATTTCAAAATGAACTGTGCATGAGCGTGTCTCTAATTTACTCTAATTTGTTTGTGTTTGTGTGTGTGTTTTTGCACCTCCAAGGATGTATAGGTGTGCATTTCTCTCACACTATATGTCTGTGTGTTTGATTGTGTACCTCTGCCTCTGTGTATTGTGTCTATTTCGCTCAGCTTGTCTCTCTCACTCTGTTATGGCATCAATACTGGGCCAAAATGTTTTGTAGTACCCTCAATTATGGAAAAATAATCTGTGCTTGTATGGTACATTTTGTTTGTAATATGCAATCTGTACACATGTAAATCATGTGCTCTTGTCAGTTTAAATTTTTGGATTGTTTGAGCATTGTTCTGACACGGTTTCCTAAACTAAATGATTACCAGAACAGTTGAAGATATGTCTAACCAATCAGAAAGCATAGGTGTATGGATTTGTTTTTCTTGATTGCGTATTGTCAGCTACGACTAGAAAGGTTTTTGGCTCATTATTGACGCCATACTCTGTATCTGCATTTTTATTTGTCTTTGTGAATGTTTTATTCCTTATCATTCTGTGTGTGCAAGTGTGTCTATCTGTTTCAGTTCCTAGTCTCTCACACTGTCTGCATGTGTTTTACTCATTATGTGTTTTTATTTGTGTGTTTGTGTACATTTGAGTCTCTCTCGCTCAGTATGTTTGCGCGTATGATTGATTCACTATCACTCAGTATGCGTGCTTGACTGAGTCCCTCTCACTCAGTATGTGTGTGTGTATGTGCGTGTGTGTGCGTGTGTGTGTGTGTGTGTGTTGTCAGGACGGACGGGGGCATTAGTAAAGGCGCCACCGTGGGGGTGCTGTTGGACCTGTCTCGTGCAATCGTTATATTCCTGATCAATGATGAGCAGCAGGGCCCTATTGCCTTCGAGAACATGGAGGGACTCTTCTTCCCTGCCATCAGCCTCAACCGCAACGTACAGGTAAACCCATACACCACCATGCCACAATGCACTGTGCAGCACAAACCCAGAGAAATCTTATCACCCAGCAACCGCAGAAAAAAACCATCACAGAAACTTACAACCCCCTGGGCATCACAAACACTGACAGCCACGGGGCAACATAATACTGTGTAAAAGAAACATGGTACAACGCTAACAAGCTGGCAATTTCAAAACATCTACTAATGTCAGACTAGCAATATTTGATTGTTTATTGTATGTCAAGGAGTGTTCTGTAACTACGCTATAAAATGTAGAGGCCAAAACTATGGAACTATCCTATATCCCATTATCACATGGATCCCCCCTTTTTCTTATGTTAAAGGGTAATGATATGCACAAATGCATTGTGGCAGCTTTGAAGATATCAACCAAGAGTATTGATCAAAGCATTTGGGGTTGGGTTTACACTTTAGTACAACAGCCCCGTCTGCTGGACAAAAAGATCAAGGACAAGCTGCAGTAAGCGTCAGTCCATTGGTGTTACTCCCCTCAGCTCACTTCTACTGATGTAACACTAGGATGCCAGTCATCAGTGTGGCAAAGTAGATAGAACAGAGGGAATAGCTACTATCACCGATCTACTCTTGCAATTTGAAATAATCAGTCCATAACAGCCAATTATTTCAGTTCAAACTATATTTTTATAGTTATAGAGCAGTGTCATACTACGTCGTACTAATATTCATCAGATATTTCCTGTTGTTCAGATGGAGAAATAATGCAGTTATGGGATTAATATGAATTTGGATTCACCAATTGTCTTAATTTTCATCCTAGTTTGAAAATAAAATTTTAAAAAATGCTGACACTGAAGTACGTTGAGGTAGAATTGGAGCTGCCAGTTGTACACTGGGATTCACAGTCAAAGCTAGCAAATGACATGAAATTCAAAACTGTGATTCTGACTCATGCCTGCACCGTTACCTGTTCATTTTCATGTGAAAATCTCTCCCCTCTAGATTGATTCAATTCTTTTATTCTTTCCCCAGGTGACTTTGCACACTGGGTTGCCAATCCCTGATTTCTACTTGCCTGGGGATCCGGACCCTCCTGGGTCCATGTGTTAATATTCCAGCAACAGCAGTCCTGTGACGGACCTCTGCCTGTCTTTGCTTCATCACTCCATTCCTAGGGTCAATTAATCTCTCCCACTCTATATCCAGAATCTCACCTGGAAGACCACAGATCAGCCTCCATGACTAGCATTTAGATTTAGATTTTATTTTTTTGTGATATGAAAAGATGAAATCGAAGAAAAAGTATTCTCTTGGTTCTGTCCTATTGGTGCCGTGTAAACCACACCACCTGATGTAGGGGTCACTGGATGTGGATTCTTTAGGCTGTAGTACCTCTTTAACCACATCCAGCTGGAATAGTAACTTTGAAAAAGAAGATACATTTTCCTGAAAAATTGTAAATACTTCATTATCCAGGTGGTAGAACAGGTAGAACAGAGAAACCTCCCATCAGAATGTAGACATGGTGCAGTCAAAGCTAAAAAGCTACTATAATTAATGGGACTCATATTAACTGACCCCCTCTTGCGCATTTTGAAATAGAATTCCATGTACCTCAAGCAGTAGAAGCATACTGGCTGAAGAAGAAGAGTCATTAAAGCTGCTGTTAATCAGCAGCAATGTGATCTACACATGTGCTTCTGACGAGGACTTATGTTATGACCTTTATTTTTCTTGCCTCCTCTACCATCGGGTGCTTTCAGTGGCTATCTAGTAATCTTTCAAAAACTAAGATTATTCATTGCTCTTTTATAATTGTAACTGTGAAGTCTGTACAGATTCAGCCGGAAACAGCCTCTGCTTCAGCAGCATCGATTTCACCCATGCAGCAACGTGGTATTCCGTGCTAAATGATGTTTCTCCACACAGGCAGCTTTCTTTACAATGAAGTGCCATCTTCACTCAGCCTTCATAAGGTGCTATAGCAGCTGGCTTCAACAAGCTTGATTCTTTCAGTTGACAGTGCTAGTGGGTTTTGTCCTATTCGTTAAATGCCCCTATGTAAAAAGCATATGCCTACACATTGTTGATGTTTACAAAGTCTTTGTTGCTTCTCTACTTGATCTAAATGGATTTAGTAATCCAAGAAAACCTGGTTTTGTCAACATTTTATGTGAGAATACAACTGCCTAAGAGTGATCAAAATCTTTTGCAGCGAAATCTGCGAGTTGTAAATAAGGGGTCTGTAATGTGGTAAAGTGTGCAATACCCCATGGCCGCTCCCGCTCGCCAAAAATGTGTGGTTAAGAAAGTTCGATTGACCCGTTAACTTTTAAAATAACATTGGTGTTGCTAACCTGAAAAAGGTACCGCATGCCTGCCAAACTCCATCACCAAAAATGCTTTACAATATTAATCAGTCACGTGGCAACGCGAATGATTTCTCAGTTCATTAATATAGTGCTATTTTGAATGAATCATGCATTGCTGACTTAAGTTAGGTTCCTTACCACCAACAGTGTCGAATAAAGAACTGAAGATCAGATTTAGATGTAGACATTTGGCATAGCATTAGAAATAAAATCGTTTACATTTTGAAAGCTTTATCGGGCCAGTAAATTGCATACTGAGTAGCGGCACCTATGTACTTAAGTAAATGCATCCACTGCTCATGACGCCTTTTGTGAAATTAAAAAAGTGAATATAAAATAATAAAATGGCACTGGTGAACAGAGAGAACTTGTATATTCATAACGACCAAATGGACAACACTACCGCCGAATGTCGGAAAAAGAAACAATTGTCAACTATGGAATACAAACTTTCCATATGATTTATCCCAATCTGGGGCATTGCCGCACAAAGCACTAATGAGTTTGGAGCAGGTGCTGAACCAAAACAGTCCTCAGAAAGTGCTGTATCAACAAAGGCTGCTGTTGATGGGTTATTAAATTATTGGCAGGGAAAGGTTTGGCTGCATATTCTAGACAAATGAAGACCGACGTGGGTACAAATTCCCAGGGAATACAATTAAGCTTTTAGCAAATGGTAGGCCTATAGTCTCAAAAATGGGAAAAATTGTCGAATTCAAGCTAAATATATTCTGTTTTCGAACTGTTAGTTTGAAGTTGACTGCGTCGTTTACAACTACAACGGTTTATATAAACTATATTATTTTTTTCAAAAGTAATGAATCGGTTACTTTTAAGATGCATTATCGAGCCAATGTCGTCTGTGCCATTTACAAATTGCATTGATTCTTAAAATGGTTAACCTAAAATTACATGTGCGTTACTATCTACACTAGACAGCAGCTGGACAGTTTGAATAGAAGTTTCAGTTATTTGGTATGGATGTTTTTCCCCCCACAGTAGCTGTATATGCAGTGTATTTGGGTTATTTGTATATCGGTGTGTTTTTCCTGAAGACAAATCTACTGTAAAAGCATTGTTAATATAGACAGGACTACTCAGAAAAAGTGAAATGATGGTGAGCTCGCTAATGCTGGTTACCTCTCTTACATTGATTTTCGAGTTCCACCGATCTCATTCCAATCCTAAAGAAATTACCGACGCGACACCGTCGCTGGACGACAAGCGTAGTGCTTTTGTTTTCGCTCGAGCTGTGCGCATGGCAGCGCCTGCGTCAGTCCGATTTTATTGTTCTGAGTGTCGTGACTTCAAGCTCTGGTTTAACATACTGTCCAGCTGGCGATGTAGATTGTTATTTATTTCTTTACCATCTTGTAACAATTAATTTGGTTATATCTATAGTTATTTGGTTAATATTGTGGCTTCTACTCTGTCATTATTATAATAATTGCAAATATTATTGATGTTAAGTATAATTGACGCTTAGTGTTTTCTGTTATGGAAT
>JAOYSI010058172.1:0-12140 GCA_025775065.1 Hiodon alosoides
CTGTTAGCAGTGATCTGTGAACATATGAACCCCTGAGTGGAGCTGCTGTTAGCAGTGATCTGTGAACATATGAACCCTTGATAAGCGTGCCGCCCGTCAAGTCTCCACGTTACTGCACGGCAAACCGATCTGTCGAGGGCCGAAATGCCGGGCCGAAACGGTGGGCCGAAACAGCGCTGTTGGGTAAATGTGCTTGGCTAGGTTTCAAACGGAACAAAATCACCATTCCCAGCATGGGCCAGGCGAGTGTGTACTGCATAGAGACGTGTCAGTCTGAAGTAAGGCTGTGCCTGGCAGAGACATTGGTTCCATTACTTGGTAGATAAGGGTGGCCTGGAATGTGGAGTCACTGTGTATCCAGGGAAGGAATTTGTCCTTTTTAGTCCTCACTGTGACTGTTACTAAGGATAGCTACCCTGGTCGGCTGTTTGGAAGTTAACCGTAAGAAATAATAAGAGGAAATGACACTTTTTGTAAATTTGTACATTTCTTTTCTTTGAATAGGATTTCATGATTAACTGAGTAACTGGTCGCAGTAGAAGTTGTTAATGGTTAGGCACCCTTTGTGTGGTTCCAGAGCAACTCTTACTGTGTGAGGAAGCCAGAGCCATTAAGAGCGTGGGTTCTGCTGGAGAGCGCATGGAAATCGTGATACGTTTGTAATGACGCATTGAATGTTTTCAGACTCAAGCGAATTGCGTTTTTGTGTTAGAAAAAGGACTGTAATCATCAGTGAGTCAACACACAGGGGTCAGCAGTGATTCATATTCGCTGGACGTCCTTCGAAGTGGCCTGCATGGATTATAACGCCAGGGTTTGCATCTGCTGGGTGGGTGTGGGTGTAGGTGCGGGTGCACACATCTGCTGGGTGGGTGTGGGTACACCCGGATATGTGTTGCAACTGCTGAGTGGGGTATCTGTGTCTATAGTAATCAGTGTCTATAGTGTCTATATGTGTCATAGCTTTCATTCCGGCAGATAAAACCATATGCTGGAGTTTTGGTAATGGCTAACATGCTTCTAAGTTTAACGAGTGTGTAGCTTCTTGAGAATGCTTTGGATTCTGCACATCGAATCATGAATATTTACAGTAAAATACCTTCAATAACAAGCGTTTGGCTGTAAATTTCTCTAAGTGAAATATGCTTAGGGAGACTCCTTTCAGGGTTCTGTAATGGATAGCTCTTCACCCTTCAGATACAGTCCACCACCGTTAATGAATTTATCTGGTAGAATGTGTCTGAGGTGCCGTCGTCAGCCGAAACATCGCGCCGTGGATCTCATGCTGCCCAGCCGCTCCGTGTCTTTAAATGGTTTATTGATTCTGAATTGGGCGGCTTTGTGTTTGTGTTTGGGAATCCGTGCCAAGTGGACCAGGTTTGTCTCTGAAAATGGGGAAGCTTTGTCGTACAGCGCCCACAGCGCCCCCGCCAGGGATGTAAAGCTGCCGTCACCGGGCACGCTGCCCGCTTTTGTGCAGCACAGCAGCAAGGCTGAGGGCCCTTCTGGGTCTGTTTGCCCTGGGGTGGCTGGGTGGCCCCTCATTCTTGTAAAGTTAATGCAGTTTGAATGATTCACACTTGATGAAGAGTGGTTCCTTCTACAGCATGCTCTGGTACCACTTTGGGCCCTTCATCGCCCACCCGTCTGACGAGAGAAGCTTCTTCTTTATGGTTATGTGTATTAGTGATTTCAGTTACAGTTTAAAAAGATTATATGTATATTATAGCCCTTTGTCATCTGAGGTGTCAGAAGACCTCCTGCTGAAACCATCCTGTTAGTGATGTTTGGGGTCACTTAGAAATTTCCTTGTTTTCCATGAAAAAGGAAATTGACAAGGTTAGACATTATGATTTTTAATTGAAATGATAATTGTGTCCTTCAGACTTTGCTTTCGTCAAATAATCCTCAATTTGCAGCAATTAGAGCCTTGCAGACCTTTGGCATTCTAGTTGTCAATTTGTTGAGGTAATCTGAAGCACCTCTCACAAGTTGGACTGGCTTGATGGCCACTTGCGTACCATACGGTCAAGGTGCTCCCACAACAGCTCAATAGGGTTGAGATCCGGTGACTGTGCTGGCTTATACACAGAATATCTGCTGACTGCTTCTTTCCTAAATAGTTTTTGCATAGTTTGGAGCTGTGCTTGGGGTCATTGTCCTGTTGTAGGGGGAAATGAGCTCCAATCAAGCGTCGTCCACAGGGTATGGCATGGCATTGCAAAATGGAGTGATAGCCTTCCTTCAAGATCCCTTTTACCCTGTGCAAATCTCCCACTTTACCACCACCAAAGCACTCCCAGACCATCACATTGCCTCCACCATGCTTGACAGATGGAGTCAGGCACTCCGCCAGCATCTTTGCATTTGGTCTGCATCTCACAAATGTTCTTCTTTGAGATCCGAAGACCTCAGACTTAGATTTGTCTGTCCATAACACTTTTTTCCAACCTTCCTCTGTTCAGAGTCAGTGTTCTGGTTCTGGTGTTCTGGTTAGAGCCAGTTTGCGCTGTTCTGTGAAGGGAGTAGTGCACAGTGTTGTACGAGATCTTCAGATTCTTGGCAGTTTCTCACCTGGAATAGCCTTCATTTCTCAGAACAAGAATAGACTGACAAGTTCTTTGTTTTTGGACATTTTGAGCCTGTAATCGAACCCACAATTGCTGATGCTCCAGATACTCAACTATTCTACAGAAGGCCAGTTTTTATTGCTTATTTAACCAGCTCGACAGATTTCAGCTGTGCTAACATAATTGCAAAATGGTTTTCTAATGATCAATAAGCCTTTTAAAATGATAAACTTGGATTAGTGAACACAACGTACCATTGGAACACAGGACTGATGGTTGCTGATAATGGGCCTTTTTTAACAATGTCTACATTGTATTTCTGATATATATTGTATTTTCAAAAAAAGCTTAGCTTTTATTTTGAAAACAAGTACATTTCTAAGTGACCCCAAACTTTTAAATGGTATATTTGAATATGTATTAACATGTAACATATACATATGATTTCAGGTCTTGATGTGCACTTTAAAGGTCTCACATGTACTTTGAAATGCAACAAATAAAAATAATTTAATATCCTTTAATATCCGTATTGCTAGTGATGTAATTGACAAAGTAGTAAATTAAACGTCAATCTGTATCTTGCTTGCAATGTTGCGGTTACCTTGGGGAAACTGGATTTTTTTTCAGTGCAACACAAGCCAGTGTAACTATAGTAAGGCAAGCTCCATTTGTGTAAAATTAGTATCTCATTAGTAGGGACCTACTTAAATCAAGGGGAAATTGATGTAAATGATGTAATATTAATAAATGTAGCCAACAGAAACTGCCAACAAACAGTTGTATTAGCAAAGTAATGTGGTCTGCTTGATGTGGCCAAATTCTTACTGTTTGCTGATTAGATTAGAGTGATAGATGTCAAATGCAGATCTGATTGGGTGAATCAGAAGTGGCGTATTTGGATGAACAAAGCAGACCTCTGTGGGGACTGCTGTTTCAAGATGCTACCATCAGCAGTGTACAGACCTGTTCATTCTTCATTTGAGTGTAATGAATGCAGTGTTAATAATTTCTTGGTTTAAGTGTTAACTTGATTTAATTTTTTAGGGAAAAATCATGTTTGTAAGTTCATCGGGTGTGGAAGAAATGAGAAGTTCAACTATGTGGTCATGCAACTTCAGGTAAGCGATTTAATCATTAGTCATTACACTAGGGCTGGGGAAAAGTACTGAACTAATCTGAACTAATATTTTTAACATGCATTCACACAAAAATGTAATATTTGTACTACTCAGAAAGCCTCAGCTCCCTAACTTTATACCTACTGTTTCGCCACATGCTGTTTTCAATAAGTGAGTAGTGCTGTTTCTGCCACGGAAATCAACATGTAAATTTAAACTAACACCATACAATGGTTATGGTTTTGGTAGACGCGATTACCCCGTTAGGGATTGAGAAAGTAAAAACTGTCATTCATTGTACAACAGGGGAAAAAAAAAGTTATAGATAAAAATGTAAAATGCTAAAAAAAAGGTAATGTTAAAATGTAAATTAATTGGAATCAGTGGAAAGGAAGGTGTGATGTTACTAACCACTTGGGCCATTTGTGCCTGATTTTAAACACTATGTAAGAAAAAGCAAATGTGAATGTACCTTTACATTATTCATCTTCATAGCCGCTGGTGCAGTATGAACCAAAAGTGTCATTGGTCAAAGACTGCTCTGTGAATTATACTGCAAACCCAGTTTAAATGCCATGTAGAGGGGGCTGAATGCCCACACGCGGATGGGATGAAGTTCGCTGCGCACACACCAGGTGATCCGCTGAACGCAAACTGTGGGGTTCGTCAGAGGCCAGAGGTCTTTCCCTGTGTGCTTTCAGGGAAGAAACCTAGCGGATCTCAGAAGGAGCCAGCCCCGGGGGACCTTCACCATGAGCACAACCCTGCGATTAGGAAAGCAGATACTGGAATCCATAGAAGCCATCCACTCTGTCGGGTTCCTCCACCGGGACATCAAACCTGTACGTGTTCCTCTTTTACTTGGCCCTGCGGGACGTGTGAAAGTTTGCCCTGCGGGACGTGTGAAAGTTTGCCCTGCGGGACGTGTGATAGTTTGCCCTGCGGGACGTGTGATAGTTTGCCCTGCGAGACGCCAAGTCCACAAACCTGTATGCGTTTTTCTTTTAGTTTGCCCCGCGAGAGCTCTACAGTTCTATATACACTTATACCCTTAAGCGTGTTCAAAAGCACGATGTTGCTCTGTATCTCATGTTTTAATGTTATTGCCCAAAAATATTTTTTGAGGCACGACGTGACGTGACGTTTGTTTGTATTACCAAACTTTTTTTTTGCTCTGCATATTGAACTGAAGTGGAAAAAAGTAGCATCCCCACAAAGAGAAGTTATCTTCTTTGTTGTTGTCATTATTAATTTCCATTCCTAACCCTGATTCTGCTCTTGGCTGATACTTGTTCTTCTCTTCCAGTCGAATTTCGCAATGGGAAGGCTTCCTTCAACCTACAGAAAGTGCTATATGTTAGATTTCGGCCTTGCACGGCAGTACACCAACACGAATGGAGAAGTTCGGCCTGTGAGTCAACCTTGACCTTAACTCTTAGTGAGATTTGCATCAATATAATGTCTGTCTTCTCCAAAAGTGTCTGATGTGATAGGGATGTGCGTTTCGACGTGATAATCTGGAAGAGGAAAGAGTATCTTCTCAGATTCGGTTACTGTGTTTGTTGGTTCTCCGGTTGCGGGTTAAAAACGGCTGCTTTTTGACATTGTCAGGTAGCACTTCGGTCACGCCAAAACGGTCTATAGCTGCCGTGACCCATCCACTATCTGCACACATTTTACAACTCATTATTTTGTCAGATTTTATGTGTTTTATGATTCGCGTCCCTACAATGTATATGCATACAAAGCAGTATTAAATGTGGTTAGTTGCTCTGATTCAGAGAAAGCAATGATACCCAAGTAGACTTGCACGTTTCTGAACTGCGAAGTGTAGTTCAAGAGCAGATGCTTGGAAGCAGAACTCGGGATCTGCAGGCAGAAGGTGTCCATAGAGGGTCAATGGAGGGTATGGGTATTGGGTAATCCGCTCTTTAAAAACTGCGGCTGTGAAGCTCTGTCATACCGCGATGCCTCCCTTGTTACAAAAAGAAGTGTTCTCATTAGTTTTTGTTCATTCATTTTTTCCTCTTAAATAGACTGTAATACTCTGAGCTAGGGCTGAACGATATGGCCTATAAATAATATCGCGATATTTTTAGGCTGTATCACGTTACACAATGTATATATATTGATATTTTGAAATCTCCTCTAAAGCACTTCATAAATTATTCATTCTTTTTTATATTCATTAGTGGTTTCTTTTGGAACAATTTTAAATGCGGATGCAAAAAGAGGGAAATCACAACCAAGTTAAATTTAACAAAACAGTATTTATTCAAACCAGGCAATGGCACACATAGGCTTTTAACAGCTGTTAAATGAAAATGAATAATGACATGATGTAGGACTACATACAGTAGCCCAGTTCTACAGAGCTCAAGCTCAACCAAGACCCTTAAAAGCTCAAAGCAACAAAAGTGCATTCAACAAGAACATCCCTGCTACATTTTGTGACAATGGTTTTGCCACAGATAAGCATTGTTTTGCAGATAACTGTTGTTTTTTCAATGTCTTCTTTGCGATATCCAAACCACTGCCAGACGATAGATCCATTACCATTTCTTTTCGGAACCAATTCGTCCGCCTCCATATTCTATTGCCGTTCCCGAACTCGACACTCGTTTTGTCGCTCTATCTGGGCTCTCTCCAGATACAAAAACACACGTCTCTCAACTCTCACCCATATACTTCACACACACTCGTCCAGGAGAGCGGTCTGGATGGGTGAGCGAGTATGTGTGTCTTATGTATGTGAGTTTTTAAATTAATTTATTTGAAAAATACTTTTTGTGTTTGAGAGAGAGAGAAGCAGAACGCAAAAAGCGAGTTTCATGCTGCCGGCTTAAAAAAATTACTTGACAATTTGTACTTGATGTTTGCAAAATAGTAATTTACTACATCGTGAGCAGAACAAGCCGCGATACATCGAGTAAATTCGATATATCGACCACCTCTACTCTGAGCACATGTTTTGTTGTTTATCTAAGCGTATTGAGCCTTGCAACGTCAGTAAAAAGCAGCATTTTGGAGCCCTTTGAGACTGGAATGTGATTGAGGTACTGAGCGGGTTTAGCTGGATTGGGTGGAAGTTGGTCTCAATGCCACTTGTTATTGTATTTAGCTTGGTGAGACGGAAGGATTTTTATACCAGACAGTCCTAGTTTATTGCTCAAACAAAAAAATTGTCCAAAAAACACGTTGTCATTTTTTCTTCTTCAAATAATATATTTTAGAAAGTATACTTTTTGTTGTAACCTGAGTGCATATGTACGTATCTTTTCGAGTGTTTTTCCTAGAAGAGTAAATGCTGTGTGTAATTTTACACTGCCCCGAGTGTCCAACCCCTTCTTTTATTTTACATTGCCCCGATGTCTAACCCCTGTTTAATTTTACATTGCCCCGAGTGTCTAACCCCTGTTTAATTTTACATTGCTCCGATGTCTAACCCCTGTTTAATTTTACACTGCCCCGAGTGTCTAACCCCTGTTTAATTTTACACTGCCCCGAGTGTCCAACCCCTGTTTAATTTTACACTGGCCCGAGTGTCCAACCCCTTCTTATGTTTTACATTGCCCCGAGTGTCTAACCCCTGTTTAATTTTACATTGCCCCGAGTGTCTAACCCCTGTTTGATTTTACACTCCCCGAGTGTCTAACCCCTGTTTAATTTTACATTGCCCTGAATGTCTAACCCCTATTTGAGTTTACACTGCCCCGAGTATCTAACCCCTGTTTAATTTTACACTTCCCCGAGTGTCTAACCCCTTCTCTTATTTTAAACTGCCCCGAGTGTCTAACCCCTGTTTGATTTTACACTGTCCCTAGTGTCTAACCCCTGTTTAATTTTACACTGCCCCGAGTGTCTAACCCCTGTTTAATTTTACATTGCCCAGAGTGTCTAACCCCTGTTTAATTTTACATTGCCCCAGTGTCTAACCCCTGTTTAATTTTACATTGCCCCAGTGTCTAACCCCTGTTTAAGTAGTCTTACACTGCCCAGCGGCTCTGGCCCTTGAGCTGTTGCCTATTTTAGCCCGTGCCGGAGCCGGGAGTTCCAGCTAGCCTTTATTGGTTCCTCCTTGTATTTATTTCCTTGTGACTCTCCGTCCCCGAGCTCAGTAGCATGACATGAATATTTAATCTGCTGCATGCGTCAGTGATAGAGCACTAAGGGTGGTTCTGTCTGACTCAGCCACTGCTCCATATCGATCAGGCGTACACGCCTCTCCTCTCCTGACTTAACCTGCACTGCAGCAGCATCCCCCAACCCCCAACCCCCACCCCTCCAGGCCAGGGGACAGGGGACAGGGCTCATCCGTTAGAGTCACCTTCATGCCCTGGGCCTCTGTGTGCACGTGCTCCAGAAATGTAGACAATTCCAGGCTACAGGGAAGCTAATGAATAACTTGTGCCCAGATTTTTAACAGTTAACCTGCATCTAAGGGAGATATATATTTGGCTTGCATTTGTAAATCACTTTAGGGGTCCTCTAGGGCATTCAGGACCATGAGAGCTTATAGTGTGTTCTCATTTTCATAGCATTTGAATAAGCTCTGTGATCTCCTTTCTTCCTTTTTATAATGAACATGGTGCCCGTTTTGAAAAGGGGTTTCCTGTACATTTGCAGAAACGCCATGATGAAGTAGAGGAATATTTAATTTAAAAACATGTATGAAATCAGAATCCACTGAGATGCTGGCATGACATCAATATTCCACTATTCCTACTCACTATTAAGTCCAGCAGACCCTTTTATCCACAGCTTACAATTTCTTCATATAGCCACTTAAACAGCTGGATATTTTACTGAATTAATTCAGGTTAAGGGGGTAAGACTTACTCCCGGCTGGGGTAAGACTTGAACCTTTCTCGTTTCAAGCCTGTAACCATAATCACTACACCACCAGCTGCAGGTCAACATGACATTGGTTTTAGCTGCTCTCTGGACTCTGAAGGTCAACATGACATTGGTTTTAGCTGCTCTCTGGACTCTGAAGGTCAACATGACATTGGTTTTAGCTGATCTGGCTCTTTAAAAGGCCAACACCAATTGTAAAATGTCGGTCCAAACTGGTAATGTCTCGTACAGTGGTAAACACAAAGGCTAACCGTGTCTGTAAGGTTTGTAAATGTGTTCTGTGGTGGTAAGAAGCTGCAGATGTGCTCTCCTGGAGATTAGCAACTACACAGACACACCCGCTGTGCCACCCACGTGCCACTTAAACATTTATCACTGCTGATTGGATTTTCTCATGGACGCTGAGCAACTGGGTGTCTCTGCAGCATGACTAATGCAAACGCCGAGAGGAGACACGCGCTGTCATTGGCTGAAGGGCATGTCCGTCCCACGTGTGGGGCGTATCCTTAGAACTTAGTCTTGAAACACCATCTCTGAGGATTTGGCTTGGTGCTGCCAAGAGTATTCTTTGCGATCTGCTTCGCTAACCCTTCTAAAAAAAATCCAAGGTGTTTGCTACCGGTTAGCTAGACGTTCCTAAAGGGTGGGTTAAAACCAGGAAGAGTGTTGCATCACTTTACCGTTTAGGTAATTGAAGGTGTTGTGTAACAGTGTTTTATTCATTCGACCCCGAGCACATCCTTGTTGATTTTCTTTTGGTTGTTGTTCTGTTTGTCACATTGTGTTGCGTTTTCTCCTGTTTTATGTTTTGCAGTTCCTTTTGGCCTTTTGTTTTACGAAGCGCATGTTTGACCCGTTTCTCCCATCAGATGCTTGTGCTTCCATCACAGTTACAGTGTGACAGAGCGGCGTGAGTGCAGTCTCCGACCGTCCCTCTCTACCGCTCCAGGCAGAGTTCTCACCTGCTTCTCACACTCTTTTAGCTGTGGACGCGCTTTGTCGCGTACACGGTGGGAAAAGTTGCACCTGCTTAAAGGGGAAACGCTTTCCAGTCCGCTGTTTAAGGTAATAGGGGATGAAAGACAAAGAAACCTTGAGTCAAAGTGGGTAACAAAATGGGCCTCCCAGTGAAAAGGCAAGCTAGTGATGAGGACATGACCCCTGCTGGCCGTCTGGGCTATCCAGCTAGATGGCAGCCAGGACTGCGATTACTGGGGAGCCCTGCTAACAGCAGCAGATGGAGGGAGCCGCCTGTCCCCCAGGGCCCCTCTGTGGAACACTGCGTACAGTGGGAGACGCGTAAGGGGACCGCTCCTCCCTCAGCGCGGTCCCTGGAGCTTCTCCGTCTGCCAGAGTCACATGGCACCAAATGTGCTGTAGCTGTAAATAAACTGTAACCCCAGGTGAGATCCCCACAGTAGCCCGGTGACCCCGGGTGAGATCCCCGCAGTAGGCAGGTGACCCCGGGTGAGATCCCCGCAGTAGGCAGGTGACCCCGGGTGAGATCCCCGCTTTAACCAGGTGACCCCGGGTGAGATCCCCGCTTTAACCAGGTGACCCCGGGTGAGATTCCCGCTATAGGCAGGTGACCCCGGGTGAGATCCCCGCTTTAACCAGGTGACCCCGGGTGAGAGCCCTGCCTGGGACTTCTGTCTTAGTTCTTCTTCCTTTCCACTTTTTTACAGTTTTGTTATTAATTTCACCATCAAAGTTTTCTTGCATTAACGTCTTAAAACGATAACTAAATAACATTTATATATTGTAGGGTACAGCACAGTAATACATTTTTTTTTATTTTTATATTCCAATATTTAGTTAGGAAAATGTTTTTATAGTACATCTTTAAAACACTTGAAATTGGTTAGTGTGCTCCTGAGGAACTTGTTTTAGGTCTCAAATTTCTGTTCTAATTGTAACCTAATTTTATATCGTCCATTTAGCCCAGAACTGTTGCTGGCTTTCGGGGGACTGTTCGTTATGCTTCAGTTAATGCACATAAAAACAAGGTGGGTGATCAGTCTCCTTCTCACTCTTCTCCCTTCTCACTCTTTTCACTTCTCACTCTTCTCACTTCTCCTCCTCACTTCTCCTCCTCACTTATCACTCTTCTCACTTCTCACTCTTCTCACTTCTCCTCCTCACTCTTCTTTGGCCATTTAGGCTCTTTCTCCTGCTGTTCTGCTGTTCATTGTTTTGCCGAAGCGACTTGTGTTCACAGGCACAACTTGTAAATGTTTCTTCTTTTCTCTGAACAGGAAATGGGTCGCCACGATGATTTGTGGTCCTTGTTTTACATGTTGGTAGAATTTGCAGTCGGGCAGCTACCCTGGAGGAAAATCAAGGACAAGGTGCTCATGTTTGCCTAGTTCTGGTCACAACCAACTTGATTGAATGCCAGTAAAATGCTAGCACTGCTGAATTCAGCAGATCTTTGGTTTGAATTGGATTACGCATAAGCCCAATGAGAGAGTTACTAAGGCCTAATATTTTGTTTTATTTGGCCTTGTCTGGGGGGTTGTAATTACTGCTAATAGCCCAGCTGTTTACTTATATGGTGAGTCTACATTTGTTTAGATTAATGAGACTGCATCTGAGTGATTGTAATTCTAGCAGTAATGAGGCCTAATTTGTCTTTTGAACAGGAGCAAGTGGGACAGATCAAAGAGCGATACGACCACAGGATGCTGCTTAAACACATGCCTTCAGAGTTCCACATCTTCCTAGATCATGTACTGGGCCTTGATTACTACACAAAACCAGACTATCAGGTACAGACTCCAAAGGTTTAACTAAAAGTAAAGGAGAGACCTTTATTTGTGCAAATTTTAGTATAGCTCTAGTATTCTTCTCGTAGTTCGTCTTAAGTAATGTTACTGTTGACAATAGTCCTACCTAACGATTAAAAGGAAATGTTTTCTAATCTCAGCAAAAAATTAAAAAGTTTTATAGATTTAAACACCTTGTTGGAGGGTCTCCGTACATAACCTAATATAATTATAGAATATTTTCTAAAACAATTTTCAAGATGCGAAAAAGTATAAAAGTAGGTTTGGAATAGAGATGTAGAAGATGTAAACTAGACATTACTCCCCTCATCTCTGGGGTTCATAGTAACAACGTAGTAACAACACAGTAACATAGTAATATGAATATGCTCCCCAGCTTTTAATGTCAGTGTTTGAGAACAGCATGAAAGAGCGGATTATAACAGAGAATGAGCCCTTTGACTGGGAGAAAGGAGGGACGGACGTATTACTGTCAACCAGCACCTCCACCCCGCCCCAGCACAACACCAGGCAAACTGCGGCCATGGTCGGGTAAGATCCAGCTCTTTGCCTGCATTGCTTTAAAACATGCTGTTAATCTGGTGCTTTTAGTGCTGCTTTTTTACACTGGGCACACAATACCTGGCTGCTTTGTAACACTGGGCACACAATACCTGGCTGCTTTGTAACACTGGGCACACAATACCTGGCTGCTTTTTAACACTGGGCACACAATACCTGGCTGCTTTGTAACACTGGGCACACAATACCTGGCTGCTTTTTAACACTGGGCACACAATACCTGGCTGCTTTTTAACACTGGGCAC
>JAOYSI010058183.1:0-24374 GCA_025775065.1 Hiodon alosoides
TTTTGAGGAAAATAATGAATTTAATCCATTTTGGAATAAGGCTGTAACATAACAAAATGTGGAAAAAGTGAAGCACTGTAAATACAGGTGAACCTCTAGAGAGACATGGACCTCCACAAACTCACAGTGGACACCGCTTGCTTGAGGGTACCGTCCTGCTGTCTGGACAGGCCCTTCTCCCTCTCCTTCCCATTCTCAGCCTCGGCCTTCTTCCAGGCTGTGACCCGCAGCAGCTCCAGAGTCAGGACCTCCTCACGGAGGGCGGTGTTTTCTGTGCTGAGGGTGTCCATCTGCTTCCGTAGCCGACCATTGGTGCTGGACCATCGAGCCTCCCGACGCCGCAGCTCCTCCTGCAAGGAGCCCAGCTGCTGCCTCAGGCCCTAGGGTGCAGACAAACATGGTGTGCAAAGACATGTCAGCACACATCCGTAGGACTGGTTTCTCCCTTGCACATGCTATTAATCTATAATGTTACTTTGGCATAGCAAGGAGAGCACAGGAGGCAACGGCCTTCCCAGTCCAAAACAGGCCACAGGACGGACTCACCCAACCAATTAACCTGCTATTGATCAGTTGAGACCAGGCACGTGTTTGGTTCAGGGGTTTTTGTTTGCAGTTAATGCTTGCCGTTTACAGAGTTTTTTAAAAATGATCTAAAATCATTCCGTTTGGTTGAAAGGTTTTGAAAGAAATGTATCCTTGCAAATAGTGCAGTAGAGAAGCTCAAATCTGTAGAGGCACTAGTAAATTACTGAACATCTGGTGAATTCCACAGCACATAGACAGTACCGGTTTCATGTGGTAACCTAACCCAAGTAAGTGACTTCTCTTTGATGTTTCTATTTTCTTGTCCACTACCTGCAAGTTTCTTAGAATAAAAGCATCTTTTAAGCTTATACGGAGGGTATAGAAAGTCACCACCCCCTTTCAAGATCTTTTGTTGTTTCAGCCTGAAATGAACACACATAAAATTAGACTTTTTCCCAGCTTTATTTACACACAGTAAACCACAATATCCAAGTGGTTAAAATTTTGTTTTTTTTTATCTAAAAAATGTTAACAGTAATATACCCTATTTTGATAAGTAACAACCCCCTGAGTTAATACCAGGTGGAACCACCATTTGCTTGAATTACAGCCAAGAGTGTCTTTGAATACATCTCTACTAACTTAACTTAAGCTAGACTGTGCAATATTTGACCATTCTTGCTTGCAGCATTGTTCAAGCTCAGTCAAATTGCAATAGGATTTAGGTCGGGCTCTGACTAGGCCACTCAAGGACATTCACCTTCTTTTCCTTCCTGGCAGAGGTCTGCAGGTTCTCCTCAAGAATCTGTTGGTATTTCGCACTGCCCATTTTCCCTTCTATCCTGACAAGTGTGGCAGTCCCTGCTTAAGAGAATCACCCCCACAACAGGATGCTGCCACTCGCCGTGCTTTACTGTAAGAATGGTGTTCTTTCGGTGGAAAGATGCATTTGGTTTTTAAAAATCAGACATTGTTTTGCATTCAGGCCAAAAAGTTCAATCTGATCATAGCACCTTTTGCCACTTGGTCTCGGAATCTACCATGTGCTTTTTTTTTGCAAAGCTCAAATGAGAATTGATGTGGCTTATTTTTTTCTCTTGCCAACCTCCCATAGAGGCCAGATTTGTGGAGCACTTGTGATATTGTGTTATGATCTTTGCCATAAAAGCCTGAAGCTCCTTCGAAGTAACCATTGACTTCTTGGTAGCCTCTCTGATCCGTCTCCTCCTTGCCCTGTCATCACGTTAGGAGAGACGGGGTGGTGCCATACACATTCTAATGGTCTTAACTGTGCTCCGAGGGATAGACAAAGCCTTTGAAATCTATTTATATCCATCCCCTGACTTTTGCCTTTCCATAACTTTCTCGTAGAGATTTTGAAAGTACCCATAGTGGACCTTTGCTTTGAATTACACTAGTAAGCAGTGGAACTCTATAAACTACTGCTTTTATTCTAAACTAATCAACTAATCATAGTCTCTACAATTGATCATGGCTGGAAGCCAATTAGCTTGATTTATGACCTGGAAGGTGTTTTTTTATACCTTGGAAAGTTTGCAATTGGAGTGGAGGACGAGATGGAAACTTCCGGTTGGCGGACTTCGATCTCGAACTAGGAGAAAGTCGAACAGATTGGTTGTGTTGTAGTTGCAGCAAAAGGGATTTTTTTTCTCCTTTGGATGGTGGCAACGTCAGAGGGAAGTAAACAAGGAAACAACGATTGGCAAACTGCGGGAATTTCAAATCGAGTTGAAGATACTTTTTTGGTTGCGGTTGAGCACGACTGCTCTGTGAATGGATCAGAGCTAGGCAGGTGTGCAGAAATGGATTCTGATGAAGGGAAAGATGAGGAATACAAGGGGAATATGAGAGGAGGGATGGATGAGACACGAGGAAAATGGAATAAGAGACTAAGAAAAAACAATGAGGAGAGATCTGAAAGCGAGGAAGGAGGGCTTGAGCAAGTTCAGGGAGACCTGAGAAATGTGTTGACATAAGGTTTAATGAAAAAGCTCAAGATAACAAAGAAAGTCTGCTCATTTGTGCTGATAACTCTGGCAAGTAAGATAGGGGAGATATTATATGCAAAGTTCCTTTAATGAAGGCAATCTATTGGTGAGATGTGCGAATGAACAAATTGAAAGAGCACTCAAGCTAAAAGAGATAGGAAAAGGTGACAAGCACGGGGGGGTGGTAGCACGAAATGGTGGCTGATGTAAAGGAGCACCAATGAGTGTAGGTATGGAAGAACTAAAGATGAATCTCAAAGGGGGTAAAATAGTGAATGCACAAAGATTGAAAACAACAAAAGGAGTGAAAACGGAAAGTGAAGCAGTATTGCTTGAATTTGAAGTGAGTGGGCCAAAGAAGGTATTCCTGGGTTTTATGAGTTCCCCAGTCAGAGTATGTGCCAAAGCCACAGAGGTGCTTTAATTGTCAAAGGTTTGGACACATAGCCAAAAACTGTAAAGAGAAGAGGAGATGTGCTAGATGTGGGGATAACCATAAGTATGGAACCAAAATTTTGTAACTGTAGAGGAGCGCATAACGTGGCATATGGTGGGTGTGAGGTTATGAGACAAGAGAATAAAATCAAAAACGTAAACGTAAGAGTGGAAAGAAGCATCACTTATTCAGAAGTTGTAAGAGTTTCGGGAGAACAGAACAATGCTACTACTGAACAAGGAGTAATGGGTGTTTGAGAGCTACACCAAAGACCTAGTGACAGGATTTATGTGGGAAAAAAGGGCTTTAGTAACATTCACTGCAGGAGTGATTAACAGTACGGCTGAGGTAAAATCAAAAAATGATAAAATCCAGCTGGTTGTCAAAGCAGCAGTTAATCATTTAGGATTAGTGAGACTGACATGGGAAGTGAGGGAGAACCTCACAAATCAGTCAAGCCAGGAAGCACCATGGGTTGGTTAATACTAATTATGGCAATTCTATTACAATGGAAACCTACTGGCCAATGGCCAGGAATTGAAGCATTTCATTTAAGAAATGGCTGTAAAACCAGATGTAGTATGTGTTCAGGAAACTTGGTTAAAACCAACTTTAGATTTTATGGCACATGGATATACAGTGATAAGGAAAGAAATCATGGTTGTGCTACTTTCAAGAGCTGGATCTAAAACACAAAAGTCTCCCCCGATGATGACATTTGAGTCTTGCAGGTCAGGAAGGGCTTCAATTACTTGAAATTTGGGCCACATATATTGACTAACATAACTGGAGTTTGATTTATCATCCCACAAACCACAAGGTATAATAATACCTATATATAATAATGCAATAATTTGCTTATGTATGAAAGGGAAATTCATAAAATATCTGCTTTAGATGTTTTTAGGTGTGCAAATATTTTCCCCCTTTTTAAATGGGCTATTCAGACCCCGTACATTCCAGTTAAACCTAACTAACCCTTTGCGTTGGGTAGTCAGATGTAACCATCGAATAGTTGTGCCCTTAAAAAAAAAAACAGTGTATATATATATATATATATATAACAAATTAAGAACGCCGACATAAGTATTGCATAGTCCCTCATAGAACATAGAAAACACTTTCCCATACTCCCAGTAAAACAAGCTTCCCCCACTACTTCACTTAAACCTAACATCACAGTATCGTTAACGTAGGTTACCATCTGTTGCACCTCGTGAAACAAAAACAGGTTCCAATCAATGTTACCTCTGAACCATTAGAAAGTTCTAATGAACTAAGAAAATCTCACCATAAAATCTGGAACAAATCAGTCAAATAATGTAAAAAAACAAAAAAAAACAAGATCTATTGCTCACTTGCATTATAGTCCATTCCAACTACTCGGCACGATGGTCCAAATCTTCAGTCAACTACCAGTCAACTGACCAGTCAACTACTTTGTCACCCAGGAATTTGTTCGCCGCCCCGAGGTCTCAAACGTCACCATGATGCTGTCCACCGTTACAATGAATCTTGCCGGGAGGCGAAAGCCACACCGTTTCTTACTAGCTCCACATTTCTCTCTGATGCTGTTCAACATCTGCCGCTTTTTCAAGCTATCTGTGGTCAAAAAAAATCGCTACTCGTGTCCCCATGTAGAACAGCGGCTGGGTCGGCCTGGCTAGGGGTAGGACGAGCTCCTTGGTCTGATAATGATGAAGCCGGGCAATGATTGCTCTTGGTTTGCTATTAAAACCCGGCTTTAGACTACGGCGCGCCCGATTGACCTGTATTGGCTTTTGAAAAAGCTCCTCACCCAAGAGCTTCGGAAGCTGCTTCTCAAAGAAACAGGTAAGTTGACCTTGCTCCTCTTTTTCAGTTATACCTACAATCCGGATATTTTGGCGACGAGATCGAGACTCCAAGTTGTCAAGTTTAGCATACTTTTGCAACGACTCCACAGCTAACTGTGAACATAGCTGCTCCCAAGCCACGATTCACTGTTCATATGCATTCGCAGTCATTTCAATTTCCTCCACCCGCGTGGATGAAAACTGGATGACAGTTTCATCCAATGCACTTTTCACTGTGGAAAGCGAGACTGCAAGTGCGTTAAACCTATTGTCCATACTGCCACTGAGTGCATTAATAGCAGCCATGAGATCATCATTACTGACCATCAGGCTGGGGAAGCCATGCTAGCACCTGCTCCCTCAGCCCTGCCGCCTGCTTTTGCCATCTTTGTTTCTCCCTCCTCCTTGCCTTTATCGCCTTTTTTTAACTTTATTTGGCTTAATCATTATCCTATGAGCTATGCGCTGCTGAACTGTTACTATAATTAACAAATAAATTGGTCTAGGTGAGAAAATTAAGGTAAGTCAGACAGAGCTTCAGAAAATCTACTCCATTTCGCGCCGCCGGAAGGGCCCCCCGTGGTTGTGCTACTTTCAAACAAGATATTCCTTATAGGGTACTGGAAAATGGAGATGATCAGGAATACATAGAGGTGGAAGAGTGGGAAAGAGGGGAGGAGGTGGTTATAATTAACTACTACAATAAGTTCCAGAAGTTGAGTGATGCAAAAATGACAAGGACTGGCATCTCTGGTGATATAGAAGAAATAAACAGTCAGGTAACATCAGCAATCATAATGGCAGCAGATGGATCTATAACAGAAGTAAGAATAGAAAATTGGTACCGTGGTGGTCAGGCTGTAAGAAACCGGAACAGAGCATTCAGACAAGTTAAATGAACCCATAACATGCAATATCTGATTCAGTAGAAGAAGGCACAGGCATTGGTGAGAAGAACATTATGCCAAGCTAATTTTTGCAACAAAATAGGAAGAACACCACCTGTGGGAGAGGTATGGGGAATGATAAAGAGGATGGGAGGAGACAGAAGGTAATGGGAATATTCAGTTAAACTTTCCTGATTGCATGGAGCGATTGATGAGGTAGTGGAGTGGGGTTATGACTGGAGGTGTAGGTTCTCAGCAGTAAAAACTCTAACGGTCTTTTTCACCAGGAAACAACTGAGGAAGAGATGAAGCTAAGGATGTATGGGAGAAAATTAGAAAGAGTTGGAACATTTACATTTTGGAAGTTCTTTTTGATTCACGGTTAACATGGGCAGACCATCAGGAGAATAGAAGGAAAATGCAAAAGAGTAACACATGTGATTAAATGTTTGACTGGAAGGGAATGGGGAGCAAGTAGCTCCTCGTTGAAAAGAATGTATGTGACCTTAAGATCTGTGCTGGACTACGGCAGTGTCGCATATGGTTTAGCAGCCAGCTCGCTTTGTGATTCAGGCACAGGCATTGAGCGTGTGCAGCGGGGCATTTCAAACATCGCCAGTACCCACCTTACAGGTAGAAATGCCGTTGGAATTAAGAGGAATGCAAGTGATGGCAAACTACTGGGCTAATTTGCAGGGACACAATGATTCTCACCCCACAAAAGGAGTGTTGCAGGAGTGCTTGGAGAATGGGAGGAATAACTTTGGCCAGGCAGGGAATGACATTGTCAAAGAACTTGGAGTGTTTGATCTGAGGATAAGCCCTTTCGTAGTTTATCTGGCAGTGGCTCCATGGATGACTATTTGGCCTGATGTAGACTGGCATTTGTTAGAGGTTAAAAGGACAGGAAAAGATAACATTCCTGTTCCTGAAAACCATTCCTGTTGTTACTCCATCATTGGTGGTGCTCCCCTAGTTGGCTGGGTTCTGCCTTTGGTGGGGCGGGGTGGGTTCGGACCACCTTCATAGCCATGTGTTTTTTCCGGCACTCACCCTCTTTGTATGCTGCCATAAAAATTACTTAATTTAAGATCATCCTGCTTTCATAAATAAGCATTAACAATGTGCTATCTCTCTCTTTCGAGCAATCACGTGAGGCACCCTGCAGGACTGCATCGCTTTCACCACCGCTACCAGTGGACACTAGGCTGGACTCCAGCCATCAGGGCCCCTACCCCTCTCCTCCAGATATTACTCTTTTTTTTTTTGGAACTCCTCTACCGGAGGGCCTTGCACATCTTGGACATTTAAATTCTTAAATTCAACTCCCAGTGCCGGCCAACAGAGGATGGGCACTAAGCCGGGTTCCTCTCAAGGTTTCTTCCTGCAAGCCTAGGGAGTTTTTCCTTGCCACTGTTGCCCCTGGCATGCTTTTGGGGGGTCAGGCCTGGGACATACTGTATCTTTCGGAATGTAAAGCATCTTTGTGACATGGAAACATGTGAAAAGCGCTGTATAAAAATAAAATTGATTGATTACATTGATTTGGTAAGTGCTTTTAACTACCATGTAATGACTGAATAAAATCACTTTATTCTGATTTATACAGATGGTGCTAAGAAACCTGAGTGACAGGATTTGGGGTGGCAATACCAGCAAAAGGAATTGGACTCAACAGGAGAACATCCGATATGTTAGGGGTTTACACAGTGGAGATGTTGGCAGTGTTGGTTGCACTACGGTGGGTGGAAAACACTAGACAAGATAAGGTGTTGATATGCTCAGATTCATCCTCAGCCCTAGCAAGTTTACGGTCTTTCCATTCAAACATCCGTCAAGATATACTATATGAAGTCCTTCAGTCAGTCACAAGAATAGCACATCAGGGAGGTCAGGTACAATTTCTGTGGGTTCCAGCGCATGTAGGGGTGAGGGGAAATGAGAGGGTGGAAGAGTTGGCAAAGAGGGCTTTTAATTTTCAAATTAGTATCAGTAATGCAGAGATTAAATGTGTCATTTGGGAAAAACTAATAAATGATGGCAAGACAGGTGGGACAGAGAGGGGAAAGGGAGGCCTCTGTATAAAATTCAAAAAAGTGTCAAAGTTACTAGGGTAGGTAGTGGACACAGGAGAGAGGATACGGTGTTGACAAGATGAAGGTTAGGGCACTGTGCACTAAACAAAACGCTGAAGATGGTAGGAAAACACCAGAAAGGCTTGTGTGAGGGATGTCAGCAAGAGGAGTCAGTGGAGCACGTAGTTCTGAGTTGTAGGGGGTATAGGACGCAGAGAGACGATGACGAATAATCTGAGGGAATTAGGGGTGCAGGAATTCACATTAAAAGGAATACTGAGCATGGGTGAGAGAGCACAGGTCAGGGTACTGTTAGCTTTTCTAGGGGACACAGGAGTTTTCAATAGAATTTGATGGTTATTTTCTCATTTTTATTTTATTTTGGAGAGATTTAGATTGCAAGTCTATTGTCTGATCCACACTCCGGAGCAGAAGGTGACGGTATTGCACCAATAAGTTGGATGCCAAGCACCGTAAAACAAAAAGAAGAAGAAGAAGTTTGCAATTGCTATTCTAAGGGACTCCATTAGTGACAATTCACTAATCCAAACCGTTTTAATTAACTTTCAGAGTTTTCAATATCTTTTTTTTTTTTATATATTGTGGGTTACTGTGTGTAAATAAAGCCAAAAAAGTCTAATGTTAAGCATTTTCATTTCAGGTTGTAAGGCAACAAAAGGTGAACATTTTGAAAGTGTAGAGTGTTCTGATAAACAGTAAAAATTGGAGGGGAAGACAAAAGAAATTATGCGACTTTCAGTTATTATTTCGGTTTTAAATGTCTTTTAAATTTTTTTTTTAAATACTAGAGCTGTCTCACCTGAATCTCTTCACGTTCTTTCCGGTCAGGTATGGCCCTGGCAGCATAGGCGTGCTTCTCAAACACCTTTTGCTTTTTTTGCAGCTTCCTGATCTCTTCCTTCTTGTACTTCTCCAGCTGAGCTAGCTCATCTGCTTTTCTCCGTTCAAACTCCACCATCTCCCTCCTGCGACAGGTTCCCATGCAATTGCTTGATTCATTTAATCAAGCACCCAAACCCTTTATAAGTCAAGGGTGTCAATTGCCCTGATAATAAACCCAAATCTCTCCTTTCTTGTTAAACAATGAAAAACAGGTTGTTGCAGATACAGAAATGGGGAAATGTATTGAACTCGATTACTGTTGCACCGCGGGCTTCGAGATCCTTACCTGAGAGTCTCCAGGGCTGCCTCTCTCTCCCGCTGTAGGCGAGCTAGAGCAGCGTTCTCCAACCTGAATCGCTCTATCTCCATCGCTAGCTCTGCCAATTGCTTCCGCAACTGCACAGACTTGGGGAGACCTGAGAGGAGGACAATGCTCTCTGTTGCAGTTTAAGGTAATATTGCTTACAATACTAAAATAATACTTATCACACGGTGGTTTCTGCAAGTCTACTACAGTGAATGCATTGAATGTTGTTTTCTTTAAAATGGTATTAGCTCACTAGATGCCTCTGCCAAGAAATTATCGGTTTATACTGCTGTACTAGACATTTTAATTTTAAACTTTTCATACAAGGAAGTCAGTGCTTCTCCTAGTACCTGAACCTGCTGCAGGAAGTAGAGAAATTCAGCAATCTACATTGTAGTTGAATTAAAACAGTTCAATACAGCGGTCTTACCTTCCCCTTGTTCTGCAGCAGGCTTCTGGGGCTCCTTCACCAGTAGCTCTGCGGGTTTGGCTATGGGCTTCTGGGAAGGGAAAAGCTTGGCTACCAGCTGGGAGGTTGGAGGAGGGTCCGGCATTTGGTCCGCCGTGTCAGCAAGAGATATGGGCTCTACCCCCTTCTTGGTAGCCGCCACCTTCCTCTTCAGTACTTTGTCTAGCAGCGGGGAGTCACTTGCTGCTCTTGTGCAGAGGTTGGGAACGCTTAGGACATCATCAATCTCCACGCCTCTAGCTTCCACCATGTCATTCCATGTGTCGTCATCGTCAAAAACGATGTTCTTCCCACAGTTTTGCTCTCCGTCTTCAAGCAAGTTCGAATTGTTCTTGTTGTCCAATCCATCAACACTACCTTCATGCTCCTCCTCTGCATTAGCTTGAACCAAGCTCCAGTCATCATCCTGGTAGGACGTTCTGTCGTATTGTGCATCAGGGGACCCAGCCAAGCAGTTGCTTCTGTGTAATTGGAGCTCATAATGCAGTGATTCCTCCTTTTGCAAAGTATCATCCATGTCCCCAAATTCCAAATTGCTTTGGCACGGGGCCTCCTCACCCATTGTCATACGCATCTGTTCTTTATTGCTGCTGCTCTTGAACATTTCCCTCTCTCCTAGCAGAAGAACAGTCTCTTGCTCGGTACAGCCTTGATAGTCAAACAGGCCGTTTCCTGCTCGGGGGGTCTTGGCTGTTTTTGGAGATTTGATGGGTGTGGAGGAGAGCCGGCGGCAATGCCAAACTTTGCCCCCCTGCTGGTCAAGCTGCAGTACCTTGGTGACAAATGAGGAGTTACTGGAAAAGGAGAGCTCCTCTGCTGCCTGTTCCAGCAGTTCAAACTCACCCAGTGCCACTTTCTCCTGCTGCTTCTCAGAGTCCCAGTGCTCCAGCTTCTCTTGGAAGGATAGCTCGAAGGAATACTGTGTTATTCCAGCCATCTGCTCTGCCACTGGTGGGAGCTTCTTCCAAGTTAGTTGCTGTATTTGGTCCCTCTGATCTTCTGCAACCTGCTTCGTCACAATGATTGGCCGAGACGTCGATTCTGCTTTTTGACCTTGTGGTCCAGCCATTTGCGGGCTTTTTCTTTTTTGAGCGGTCTTAAATTGTCCCAAATCTGAGGCCATCCTGTACTGTCTTTGACTGCTGCTGAAGACCCTGGAAGCCTGTTTGGTTTTGAGCACAGTGTCCTGGGGTGAGGTCAGATGCTTGGATAAGTTGTCTTTGTTCATGAGTGAGGTCTTGCGTTGGACCAGGCAACGAGGGCTGCTGTTCAGTGCTGTCTCACTGGACTCAGATTTATAGCAGGTGCTGGTTTTGGGACGTACAATGACATTGCATTGGTGTGTTTTTTTTGGTAGAGCAGCTTTCCCTCGGCTGAATCGAGAAAGGCCTTCACCGCGCTTCAGGAAAGTTCTCTTGGGGTTGTCTGTTCCTACTTCAGTTGTGCCTGGGTTCTACTGAATCAAACACAATAATCTGTAAATTGCGTACATACAAAAACTTACTAATAAATTAAAGTATTTCACCAAGCAAGACTGCCAGAATTAGCTTCTCCTCCCTGTTGAGAATAGTTCCAATCCGTCATCAATTGTTTGCTTGCTGGTAAGCTGTGGATGATCACATACCTTTTGATCAAACTCAAAATCCCAAAAATCACTGAGGGACCGACCGACCGCCTTCCCCTTTTCTAGACACCCCTACCATTGAAAATCAATGACTTCGGTGCACTTTTCAAGTGAAAGGGGCATTTCAACGGCTATTGTCATTTTTACAGAAATATTAAATGCTAAATAATATTACGAGTTCACGTTCATTTTATTTAAATCCGCAAGTTAAATATTACAGGTTAATATTTAACCCCCCCCCCCCTCGACCAGTGCTTGAAAAGAAATGCATCTCCACTACCTATAAAAGTCAACCAATACCAGGCAGCTATACAAGTTTATCAATATAGTGTTGTACTAATGTTTTTTGTTTAGATTCAGATTTCACAACTGCACAGCATATGTAACTGGGTCACAACTATGAGTTTAAAGCGGGACAGTCAAGCACTAACCGGCTCCTGCTGGGTGATCTTCAGCCTCTGTTCCTCCAGCTTCAGCTCCTCCTCCAGCAGTGCCTCGAAAGTCTGCTTTCTGCCTCCAATTCCAGGCTTGATGGGCCTGGCACAGACCAGACCAGAGTAGAGTGAATAATTTTGTCTGTGCACAACTGAGAAATCATGTTGTCATCAGAACAGAGAATAACCAATGAAAACTGCACAAACAACTTCATACATGACTTAATATATACCTTATTTATATCACTGGGTTCATGAAGCGGTAAAATTCTTTCCATAGGTCATGGCCAAGATTCTAACTCCTGACCTTAACAGGAAAGGGCTCTTACCACATCTTCACAGTGGTGTTCCCTTTGGCTCTGAAAGCACCGTTACCTGTCCTCAATGCTCAGGAGATCCCCATCTTTTATGTTGGTTATATATGAATCGCCTTCGCGCTTGGTAATTGCCGTATGTAGACACTCCTCCCGATCACTAGTTCGATGAGGATCATTATCACCATCTGCATCACCACTCAGTGTGTCAGAGCTCCGACTCTGTATTGACACTCCTGGTCCTTTTGTACAGTTAAAAGTTGTTTTTAATCGACAGCTACCATTTTGAAGACCGCAGTGTTTTTAAATAGCACTTAAAAGTATATCGCATGAAGCGTTAAAGGTATAGCATCGCATTATATTAAATGTATTTTTTTTGCTACTGTTTACCAGGATATAATGAAAGAAAAATCAAAATACATATGAATTTTCTAATATTTACCTAGGGTCCTGATGGAATGTTCCTCCTGTATGTCTGGTATCCCACACAGGTTAGACATGCCAGGGAGGCTGGATGATTCTTCTCCTTGTGAGAGAACCAGATGGTTGTTCTGCCCCTGGACACCATATTCCTTCCTTTCCCTTTGTGTAGGCTGAGAATGTTTTGTGTAACCTGCATGACATTCAAAGAGCTCAGGACTAATGGTTTCTCCCACTGACAACTGCATCGACAAACATGGAAAAACGACAACCTCTAAAACTAAGCAAAAAAGTGTTGATCCAATATACATATAACAGGCAACAGACAATGTCTGTTTTTTTGTTAATTCTGTAATTTAGCACACAAAAGAAACAGGGAAAATGTCTACATATAAAACACAGCACTCATTTGTAATGGTTCTATTTCCAAGAATTTCAAAGATGTGCCAGAAGCGTGCCAGAAATACTATGAACTGGTAAGAATTGAGCACACAGGCTTGGATTGGCTCCAGGCGCACAGTGCAGAACAGCAAAGGGTAAAAGGAGAAAGGGGAATGACAGTACCAGAGGTGGCTATCCGAACACCATGCATTGAACCAAGAAGTTTCTGCTGCTCCTCCAACAGACTGTGGAGCTGCTCCATCTGGTATTCCTTCAGCTGCTCCTGCATACAATGCTGCCAGTCCTTTAGCTACAAACATACCTCCTTGAGCCAAGTGACATCTAACACATACACCACACAATCCAATCAACCTCGTTCCTGTTCTTATCAACTAGCTACGCCACTCTTTTTTTTCTTTCAGTTCGCTTAAGACTAGAATGGTAGTATCTACTAGACGGAAACAGAAAACACACACACACATTTTTCACTGATTCAATTTTATAGTTGAAAATTTACTTTGTTCCCTTTCCCAAGGGTACAACTCAACATTTCTGTCACAAGTCTACTACGTATACAGTACTTAAAATTCCTCTAGCAAATATCCAGCAGTATAGTTGAGTGGATTCAAGCAGTTTATAGCACATGATACTAAATAACCCATTCTGCAAATGTTTTGACAGATAGCAGATGGCAGAGTATAACAATGGCCATTTACCTGTTTGAGTTTTTTCATGACTGAACACTTTTGCGTCTTGGTTGTAGCCCTTTGTATGCCATCTATGACCTCAGTCAATCGCTCTGTGTCAGCCGCTTGCAGAGTGGCCACTGCGCTGCTAGCTTCCCGCGGATGACTTGGTTGGCCATGAGCGCTGCCAGTCAAAACAAGGGAGTCACTGAAGCAGCTACTGCTGTTTGAGGTGGGGAGAGGAGTGAACTGAGAGGAAAAAGAATCTTCAACGTTATTTGATGCCCAACTGTCCCTCGGTGAGCTGGCTAAATCCAATGAGGGATCCAAAATCACCCCGGCGCGATACCTCGACGGCATCCATCGGGCAAGGAAGTTTGTTTCCGCCTGCTGCAGGCCAGTTGGAGATGACATCATGACACCCTCTCTGAGATTAATCCTGATTAGACAGATAATAGAGACAGTAGTGTTTACAGACTGTTCCTTATTTCAATGCCAAACAAAATAAAAGTATTATTTAAGGTTCCTCCTGTATCAGGCGTTCACGTAACTGCCTTGGTGTGCTTGGTAGTTTTTTGTTTAACTGCGGTAAAGTCAGCTTAATAGAACTTCTCTAATGAAAGAACATGTCTAATCATGGTCAGGATGCAATGTGATTACAAGAAATGCTGTTACAGTAATCAACCGCTTTTACTGATTAAAATCTGTGGAACGGAAACATCCCTATACTAACACTAATGTTTAAATACTCTGCATTTACTTTCTATTTCTATAATGTAAATTCTTGCCTCACATAACATGTAATATACCAGTAAATAAGAGTAACATAAATATCACTAAATTTGGACAGGGCAGTGGAACACTGGATACATTTGTAAACTATAAGCCTAGCACACACAACTGCAGAAATGTACAACCACACATGAACTAGGATACCAATGACGAGGAAGAATCTGAAGAAGATGGTCTTACTTTTTTCCCTGGTTTTGAGCAGAAAAAAAATTGATTGATTATTGATTTTCAATTATGATGGAAAAAGATTATGGGTCCACAAGACCCTGATAAAAAGTAAGAAACTCAGATACCATAGATTGGTAAACAAACTTGAATTAGACTATTATCGGTTAAAGAAGGATCCTCTATAAGGATCAGTGAGGAAGCATACGACCCCACATAAGGATCCGTTCGAAGAGCCATACCGCCTCATAAAATGATTGGGCAGTTGACTAACCAGTCATGGTTTACTAAAAGTAGTAAGCCTCATTACATGCTGCAGTACAATTATGTTAAGAACCGAAGTGACATGTAGGCATAACCTCAGACAATACCCACTTTTTGAAAAAGTTTGACTTGAATCCTGCCACATATGTGTTCAATCAAATTGAAATAAAAGGTGGGCTGTACGTGCGACATATTGTCACTCTCTTTACCGGTGCCATGCCGTCCGTGGGTGTCCTAGGCTTAAAACTACCACGCAAGACAAAGCTATGTTTCACTTACCATCCCCTGACCGTCGTCTCGTGTGGTTAAAAAGTCTTCTAGTAGTGTACATAGCAAAATGTTCACATACAGTATACAAGTTTGTTTTTTTGTTTTTTTACATACGTCTAAAATCACAATAAACACTGTATATGTAGTAAATTTACATGAACAAATCATGACACACAGGTTACTTTTTCTAACACGCAGGTTCAATTTGAACACATTTCTTCGTACAAAATACAACATATTATTTATCAACGGAAAGTTTAGAATCCGTAGATTTAGAAAATGTCGTCTACTTGGCAACACAATTTACTTGCCCTAACACTACATCCCCGTAATATACGGCAAAATATTGCTACTACTTGCTTTCTGTTTGATATTTAGCTTAAAATAAACCGTGGATGCCCCCTTTGAACACTAAGTAGACCTGTACGACAGCAAAAAGATACGACTTAGCACTATATTATACAAAGTAGCAGTTTACGCCAATTCTCGGAATAAATATGTGTCCTGATTATGATAACCAAATTATATTTTAATATTTAAAATGCACTCCGATTATTATCTAGCCACTGCTTGTGGGACACGTTCTTTCTAAACCGCCTATCGAAAATCGGCCAAATTTTATCACAGCCTGTTAAACGCATAAATGCCTTTTTTTAACAATTATTTACGATTTATTTCGGAATTTAAGCCAGTTTTATATAGGTTAACTTACAATGTACAATATTAAAGATAAAATTACTTAGATAGCAAACTGGTGAATGAATAAATGCCTTACCTTAAAAAAATGACCCGTCGCTCATATTAAGCTCAAATTTATCTATAATAAATCTCGTGCTACTGGTGTCGCCGAAAAAAATCAATTACTTCATAATCTAAAGTGCTCAACACCTCAAACATACAATGTATTCTTCCAAAGATACCGCCGTACCAGACTGAAGCCCGCGAGATAGGACGTTGATTTTGACGCTATGATCTGTTGTTAAAGTAGTTCTATGGTATTGATTCGTGTATTATTTTAGACGATAGCTCTTATTAAAACAACTACATCTCCTACAATGCACTGCGCGTACCTTATGACTTGAAGCGTAACATTATTGTTCGTTATTCCGGTGTAGCAGGCGGTTTTCTTAATGTTAATCAGTTGTTTTTTTAAGACTCGTCTCTTCTGATTGTAAGCTTAACATTATAGATTATAACTTAACAAACAAGTAATTCTTTTATTTTTAATCCAATGACTTATTTTGTATTTATTTTATTATAAACCTGCACTTTCTATTTGGTTCCACACATGACCCACCGGGCCATCAAATTTGCAACAGATCATAATTTTCAAGAAAGAGAAAGATGAATAGCATTAGTAGTGTCCCTTTTAGGTCTGACAAGAGGCATAGCCCTGTACCGACCGCCTACTCAAGCAACTCATCTGAAATAAGCCCCGTTTCTTGGGATATATTATTATTATATCAGTGATACACGCAAACGATTAATTCTACAATATAATAGCATTAAATTGTGGACACAAACATACACATTATTTAAAATGAAATTTGCACGCGTACACCCTCTCATAAAGTATTTATGCTTGTGCTCTATAATATTTCCATAGGCTTATTAAATAAACATTTTTTAATAAATAAAAAAACAGCCCAACAGACTCCCATAGAGTAATAACTTTTATTATAAGAATCGCACCGCTTCCGGGTTTTGGCTTCTGCAGAAATCCCGCCCAGTGCATGGTCTCAGCCATTAAAGAGAATCAGAGTATTACCGCAAATGTTTTTTTTTTTTGGGAGATACTACTGGCTGTTTTCATGGCCCGTCACTTTAACATTTGATGTAATTGGCTGAATCAATATTGTATCTCCCGCCTTCTTAGTCCTGCATTTTCCCACTCCCTCCCCTCACTGTTGCTGAAAAAATAGCGCTTTCCTGTACCGTGAGGCCTGTGCTGATATTTAAGAGAGGACACTAATTTGGTTCAAAGATATAATTAAAAAGAAGAGATTTCTTCATCGGCAGAGATGGAAGGCATGGCTACGGGAGCCGCGAGAAGTGAGCCTGGAGACAGTGAACAAGATGAGGAGGAGGACGTTTTCGAGGTGGAGCGGATTATTGATATGCGAACGGAGAAGGTGAGCTAACACTGCCTGGTGTTTGAAAGCAGGGAGGGGTTGTAGTTGCAGTTTCAGTTTCAAAACTGTTTTCAAAAGGTAAACATTTGAGAGCGCCTTGGAAATGCGTGGAATGCTTGTCTACACTGGTCAATTTCTGAGTGAACATTGACTTCAGTCAAAGGATGTTCTCTATTATTGTCTGATGTACTTTGTATTTGTAACACTCAAGGACGGTGTTGCTAACAACTACACACTTCAATTCACCGACGTTACCTGCTTATATCGGGCGTTTTATGTCGGCATTTAAGAGGCACCTCTTTCAGTTTAAAACGAAAGAACGCAAAACAGACGAAAGCAGAGTTTATTACCCAGCCATCATACGGTGACGACGTTTCTTCATTAACCACTGTTAAGTCGGTGGTTTTAATGCATTCACAGGTGTATTAATTTAATAGCTAATTTTTAACACCTGCTTTTCTATGATTCCTTAACCTGTATTTAGTAAAAGATAATAAGTAAAATATAATAAACCCTTCACCCCTGCTGACCCCATCTCACATGATCCACGTGGTATTATCATTTGTTTTATGGATTGGTAGCACTCTTTATTGTGTCAGCGGTGCTGTTGGAAGTTTGACAGCCCTTTAATCTGAAACTAGGAGAGCAAAGCATTGCTATAAATGTGAGATTTATCATTCTGACATAAACAAAACTTGCAACCACTCACCCCCTTCCTCCATGGTGACGGACAAAATGTTGCACAACCTATCCCAAAGATTCTGGTTTGAGTCCAGAGAAAGCTTCGGGGCTTCACCTGCCCCAGTGTTTCACCTGCCCCAGGAGCCGTCAGTGGTACCCATTCCTTTTCCTTTCTAGTGGCATAGTTTTATGGCACTGGACTTGTAAACTGTAGTTTGCAGGGACAAGTTTCAGGGAAAATCTCATCAAAATATATACAACTTTATAACTGAATTAAGAGAAAAAAATTGTTAGCTGTGTAAGGATGTCTGCTACACAAATTACTTGTTAGCCAGTTTTCTATGCTTTGTGTGTGCTTGCCCACCTCAGCCCTGGGAAAGCCTTCCCATTGTGTCTTTGCTCTCAGCTAATGTCTTCCCTTGGGGAAAAACAATTGAGCAGGTTGTCTGGCTATATTTGTCCTCTACCTGCTGCCAGCAAGAGCCAGCTGCCGCATGGCATTCCCACAGCAATGTTTGTATCACAAAGGCCAGCCTGTTATGTTATGTGTGCATTTAGGTGTTTGCTCGGTGGGGTTCCAAGCCGACCATCCACACAATGAGCCAAGGGACATCAGAGGATCAGGTAGCTAGGGGCCTGAGACACTTGATCTCTGTTGAAGTGTTGGACAAGTGTATATGTTTTGTGCATGTCTGTATATTGTGTGTATATGGGAGTTTCATCCAGATCTGTATGAACTTGTATATAGGTTGGAAGGGTCCGTACCAGAGTTGGTGGGTTAGTACCATATGAAGACGTGTTCTGGGGCTGGTCCTTGCTTGCTGAACAGTAAATGTAGAGAAAATGGCAGCCAGTAGTATACAGCTTGCCACCACTTGGTAGGGACTTAGAACTATTTTCCCAGTGAGATGGGGAAAGAGCAGTGCCTAGGATAGATGGAGATCAAAATCTATGGCTCAAGTACCTGTCAGTCTCATAGGCCTGGTGAGATGCCTGTTCTCGGTGCAGTACAGACTCGGTCAACCTCACCAGCCCTTAGGGGGGCACCTGAGCATTGGGCTAAACATGAAGTGTCTGTTTGTGAGTTATAGGTAGCTCCGTTGTCAAGACAATGTCTGCTCATGAAGGAAGAGCCAGAGCTGCAACCAGAGACAGAAAATGTTGACAGTTTGCCATTCTCAGTTATGCAGTGTTCAACTGCTTCTGACAACGAAACTTTGTGTGTGTGTCTGCTTTTCTGTCTCCAGGACAATGGATGTTTGTTACCCTCTATGGAACAATACAGAGCTTGAAGTATGCTCCGTGATTGGACATGTAGCATGTCATTTTAATAAATCCTGCTTGAATAAAGGTTTAATAGTTTCTACTGTATACACTTGAAAACACCTCAGTGGGGTTTTCATTAGGCCAACATTATGCTTAGCCCCAAAGCAGATACTTCCCACCTTAGGTGAAAAGATGCGTGACAATGAGCCAGATTGCTATTTCCAAAAAAAGCACAGAACAATGAGAAAAATAATGCCTCTTAAAAGGTTTAATGCAGAAGAGTTTTTTGATGAATGCACATTTGTTTAATTACAAAGTGGAAGTGGATATGTAAGACTATTTTATTTATTTTTATTTGAAACATCCTATGCAACATAGCTATACAATTTTTTCACCATTTACTTTTCTTATTGATAAGAAAAACAAAGTTCTTAATACAAGCGTAAGGGATAATATACACTCACTATACAATTTCTTTAAATTCTCACCAAGACTTTTGATCCCCACAGGGGGAGGTACTGTACCGTGTGCGATGGAAGAACTACACCTCGGAGGATGACACCTGGGAGCCGGAGGCTCACCTGGAGGACTGCAGAGAGGTGCTGCTGGCATACAAGAGGAGGATGGCAGAGAGTAAGAAAGATGCTTCTGTGGTGAGTTTGTGTTTACCTTCTACCACCTCTATTTGCTATTAGATTAGCTATAGTTTGAGATGTGGGCAGCATATAGAAAGACTGAAGAAGATTTCTGAGAAGATTGAATACTTGGGTCGATTCCTACTAAATTTGGCCTGGGAAGGATTTTTCTTCAAATTACATTTTTACGGTTGATAAATAAAATGCAACAACTTTCATGTACTTTTACAAATGTTTTTAAACACTTAAATTCTGTATTATCTGAATTACCTTGATATTTTTCAAGTAATTCAGATTCTATCTCTGAGATCCTAGTCAAACTTTTATTTTTTAAAAGAGAAGATTTTTATAACCTTTAAAAGTGTACCTTTTATGATCTCAAAATGTTTTATGGTTAACATTCTTAATTTGATGGAATGGCATAATTAATCATTAAAAATGATACATTTTTAATTATTAATGATAATAATTAAAACTGGTGTGGCCTGTTGTATAAATGCAAAAATAACTAATTAATCACAATATCCTGTGTGAAGCAAACTCATTAAAAAGCAATAAGACATGAGTGGATGCGTGTTATTTTGATCTTTGGTATGGCTGTGATTCAGACAAGATGGGCCCATAATCTCTAACACACAACCTCTCTATTCATATTGCTTCAATATATGTCAGTCCTTGATGAGCCTCAGTTACAACTAAATAAAAGAGAAAGAATGCAAAACTAAGAGTAAATTCTTGTACACTAATGAGAAAAGTTTTGTGCCAATTTAATAGGGCTGTTAAGGTGGCAAGAGTTTCCTTCAATTCAATATCTGCAACTTTAATAGAGCATGGACCCATGTGTATTACTTCAAGCTCATAATTACTTTAATAGTCCTTACATGAGCATAATGAGGACTATGTGTTACAGAAATTATAAAGCCACTGTGTGTGTGTGTGTGTGTGTGAGAGAGAGAGAGAGAGAGAGAGAGAGAGAGTTTAAAATTAGTTATTCATACAAGAATCAAACAACAAAACATCAACAAACTAATTCAAGCTAAAATTTAATTTGGGTACTGCAATACGCTAAACTTAAATAATTTGGTGGGGAAGTATCAGTACCATAGCAACACGTACCTCAAAACGCAAATAATTTCACATGGGGTTTGGTGATAATCACCCAAACAAATGGTTTGTAGGTGTGTTTGCAAACCCCCCTTAATCTCGGAGTAAAACTTTCCATTTTCTATGCTCAAGGTAAGTTGAACGGAAAGTAGACCTTTCAGTGTGGTTGACTGTTTGTTGGTCCAGATGGCAACAGATGCCTGGCTCATTATGGCTTACACTTGGTCCGGTGCATTTGGTCCCCTTGATCTCAATGTGCTGTGTGTGTATGTTATGTAAAATGTTTTATCCTGTTTTCAACTGTCACACTGACATGCACCAGCTAAATTGACATTTGGGTGTGTTTCACAGACAGTGATCTGTACCGAAGTGGAGGAGCTTGAGTAGGACAGGCCAAACTTAGTCCTTATCTAAACATTTTTTTTTTTGCATTGATTCAATTGTTCTAATCTGTGTTTTTGTCTGCTACCAGTTGAACATGAAGTAAGATATGTTTTTCATTGGACAGGCTCATTGAGACCGTGATGCTGTTGGGACGCTTTTACTGGGAGATTGGCAACTGCATGTTTGGTTTGATTTGGTGTGCAGTGCTAGTGTATGTAAAGCGTTACTTTTTTAGTTTAGTGACTTTCTGCAAAACTGAAACGCTAGTGGGAGTGTGGTTCTTCAGTGGCGTCTGGACAGGCACATAGCCGTAGTGTTTTTTGTTTTTCTATCAGTTCTTGTTTTAACTGTTTGTTAAAAACGTAACATAAACATTGAACCTTGAGCATGCGACCCAGAGTGTCACGTTCCCCTGTCACAACCTCCTCGCTATGGTTACAGCCTTTCGTGCTGTTAAAGTTCCTGCCCTGCAGACGACTCCGAGGGCCAGGCGATGGCCAGGTAGCAGAATTTGTTGAGTCACCTATGCTCTAATTTTGTCAAATCTCTGGGACTAAAATATGCAGGTGGAGAGAGCACAGGCGCTAGGCGGTAGTGCAGGGCAGACTCGTCATCTGCGGGAAACGGAGAAGGAGGAGAAGGAGGAGGAAGTTGAAGTGACAGGTCCAGCTGTTGGGTCACAGAGGAACCCACCCCCACAGGTAAGAGCCCAGCAATAACTGAGCTCCACCTACTCACACAAAGCCCTGTCTGAAAAGGGGTCCGTGTGTGTGAGTTCAGTTGGGGGGGTCTGTCCCCATATAGCTGCCTATACCTATGTATACCTGGAAGGTGATTCTCCTCTAAGATTGGGAGGCAGGAGTCTCAGTTATGTTGTGGGTTCAGATTCTTCAGGTGTTTGTTTATTCTGTGTCAATTTGTGATGCCAGCGCCCCTCATCCCCTTCTCGTTGAAAGTGTTCTGCTTAACCTGCGATTAGGATTAGGTACATTTTTTACCATATCTTGGTCATCTTTAACTGGTGCTTAAGTAGACTATTTTCAAATGCACTGTGGATTTGTGCTAGAAATTATGTAATTAAAAATATTTGAGATATATTTCATTTTAGCCTAAAAGTCTTTACAAACTTTTCTGCCTCCCTTTTTCTCTGGTCTGGTCATGGTAAGGTTTTATGGTATCAAGTTGGTCGTGGTGTGTTTTCCAATTATTTGTGAAAGAAAACTGTTTTTTGCTCGTTAACTAGAATTAAGGGGGTTGCTCTTTCCACTTCCAATCTTGTAAATGTATTTGTAGAGTTTACATAAAACACAGAGGGTCATGGGATAGATGCTTGTATCATACCAACAGGATTGAGATTTCTCTCTCATTGATCCTTCCTCAGTCTGATATGGGACAGGTTGCTCCTTAGCATAATCTGTCCTTTGTCAGTCAGTAACTGGATCGTAAAGGACCTTACTGAAAAGATCTAATCAGGAGGGACAGAAAGTGACCATTAAAAGCCCTCTTTTCCATCCATTCGTTCAATTCAAATACCAAAGTCATTGTAACAAATGCCCAGAAATATATTTAATAGCTATAGACAATCTAAGCTACCAGTTATTTTCTGTTGGTGTTGCATTGAAATTATATGCTGGTTGATTTACAGAGCTTGACTAGTTTGTGCCATGATGATTGCATGGCTACCCTTTTCCTAGTTGTTCGCAGGTAGCCATTTTGTGTGGCCATGGAATGTGGAACCTGTTTAATTTCTCTTCTCCCCACCTCTACTACTTTGAAGCTGCCCATGAAGAGTGACCTGTTTGATGCTGACTCAGAGAGTGATGGTGACAAGAGAGATGTGTTGTCCCCTAAGAAAAATAAAAAAAAGAAGAAATTAAAAGAGGAGACGGAAGCCCATTCTCAGATGCTTAAGAAAGAGAGAAAAAAGAAAAGAAAGGAGAAAGATAAATGGAAGGAGGTGAGGATACCACTGCCAGCACCAGAGACTGATGGCAATGAGACGGAGGAGGCAGAGAGCGACCCTACTCATGTCGAGAGGACCTTGCAGGGCCGGAAGAGGGCTGTTGACTCTGCTGAGGATGAGGAGGAGGTCCCGCTTGCCCCCAAGAGGCAACTAAAGGACAAACCCAAAGATGGAGGGAAGCACAAGAAAGAGAGCAGGGTTGAGGAGAAGAGGAGTAAGAAGAAAAAAGACTCAGATTCCACTGAGGAAGAGAAGGAGGAGTCAGGCAACCTGGAGGACGACCTGAGTGAAGCTCCGTCTGAGTCGCTCAGCATGCTGACGGAAGACACAACTGAAACTGATGGGTTTGATCCCTCGGAGAAGACTTTTAACACTCCCTCCAAACCTGCAGAGAAGCCCCATCAAGCCAAGGAGGACGAGCTGGCCACATCAGCCAAGGCCAAGCAGAAGAAAAGTAAGGGGTTGCTGAAGCTGCAGGGAATTAAAGACTTGATCCAGGAGAAGAAGTGTAAAAGGCCCCCCCCCGTACACGAGGCTTCTTCTCCTCAGAAGTGGGAGAGCACCCAGCAGAAGCTGAAGAGCTTGATGAGTGCCCGGGGCCAGGCTCGGCCCCGCAGTGGTACAGAGGACGAGCGTGGCCTCTTGTCCTCTGACTCCAGCGATGCTGCTGCTGCCTGCTCTGTTCGCCGGAAGGGCAGGAGCCAAGTACTAGAAGCCCCGGCCTCGAGGCCCCCCACTGTCTGCGTGGCGCCTAGGACTAGGGAGGAGGAGCCCCGGCAGGATGGCACAGAGAAGGAGCTGCCTTCTCCCAACCTGTTTGAGAAGTACCTGCTGACCTGTGAGGCCAAGGACAGGGTACCCAGGAGACAGGTCGCCCGTACCTCCACACTGGCTCCAGAGAATAAGGCCGATCCAAATAAGACAACCGCACCAAAGGTTTCTTTCATGCGCTTTACTTTACATTAGTGCAGCGTGTTACATTTACTTTACATACTTCTCAACCCTTTTCATTTCCTGTTTTACTCTATTGTAAGTAAGTAAGTCTGCAGTTTCAGAATCTGCTGTCAGTTTTGCACTAGCTACTGTAGTTTAGTATAGATCGAAGTACAGTAAATATAAATAAGTATGTACATTTCAGTAAGGCGCCGTTTACTACCACACATATATGCAAGAAAGTCGTGAAGTCTGAGCTTGGAACGTTCAAAGAACATTCTTTTCAATGGAAATTGACATTACCATTACCCTAGTACTCTTCATCCTCAAATATCAAAAATACATATTTTACAAATGTCACATAATAGCTTATTGAAAACTTTAACTTACTTAATTTAATTCCCAGTGCTGGCCAGCAGAGGATGGGCTCCCCCTCTAAGCCTGGTTCCTCTCAAGGTTTCTTCCTGCAAGCCTAGG
>JAOYSI010058204.1:1954-17861 GCA_025775065.1 Hiodon alosoides
AGCACACGGGCCGCGATGTACGTTCAGTCTTAATTTCCACTAACCAAAACTGGTCTCTGTCTGATGATCACAGTTCATGGTGATGATCCAACCTTCCAAGCCTAAGCTATACCGGTCCTTAATATACGAGGGTATTGAGTAAGACCCGGGCATTACAAGTGGACTTAGACCGAAATTGTGACTGATTGACTAACAGCCTTGTAACTATATATACAAAGCATTTCTGGCAATATTTACAACAATATTGTCAATCGGTTATTTTCAGGGTTCGCCAAATTGAAATAACTGAATTTATTTTATATTTGCATTTGACAAAGCAAAAGTCATTAAAAACTTTTTTTTATAAATATAACAAAAGCCACAACGTGACAAGTTAGTTTAGAAACATAGCAAAGTTTAAAGGGCCCAGAACAATCCAATAGCAGTGCTTGGTAGTGCAAATTCTTTGGCCGTTTTTCAATGTTTGCTATAACTTTGTTATCCCCTAGATTATCATTCAGCTTTAAACAGCCTTTGTGCAACCATGCTTTATCTGGCTACATCAAGACAACCCAGCACAAAAACACACCCACAATGCTGCATCTACTATTTCACCAAGACCACGATGTCAGCCGCTTGTGCTGAAACATTGACGAGCTTCCAGCGAAATTCTTCCCAAACCTGAGCCTTGAGAATAGGGATTCCTCAAAATTAGTTTGGCCTTTGTCTTTATGCTGGCAATGGCAGCCGCCACTAAACAAAAACCCACGTAAATCAAAGCACTGGGTTGAGTAACACAGAGGAATAAAAGCTACACAGTCGAAGACGCACATACACTCCCCATTCCGTTTGAAATAGATGCTTCGTTGACTCTGACGCGAGACAGTGGCAATCAGTTACTCAGACCCCTTAAAGTAAGTGATGGGAAATCTGCTAAGCAACAGCCAATTTATTTTCCAAATATAACAGAAGGTTTTAGTCCTTCGCAAGCCGATTTACTGGCTGCAAAGCAATCATCACGTTCCTAAATTGGTTTCTATTTTTATGTTAAACTTTGTGCGCAGATTTACAACATTCTTTGCATCTCTACAGCCCACATTCATGGAAACAAAAAAAAAAAACAACCTGTTTTTATTTAACAATAAATATTACCTCATGACAGACCCACGGTTCATGCAATTAGGCCTTTTGTGAGATCACATCCAACGCTGTGTTTTTGTATCAGAGTTGGCCTGTGTCGAATCCAGTTCCTAATTCTCTGCTTCTCATTAATTTAAATTCCTTACCCAGCTGAATTAAGAGTCACGCAGGAGCAACAAAAGTAATACAATCACAACCCTTGCTTATTGAGATTGAGCAAACTACAAAGGAGCAGAGCTGATTGCTTTGAAGTGTGTCAATGTGTGAATGAGCGTGTGTTCAATGTTCCTGCTAAAAAGAGGGTTGTATTGTAATTTAGAGAGGGAAAAACTGAACCAGGATCCAAAACTGAAATTACAACCAACTTCGCCCCACTGGTTCCCTTTCAACCAACTCTTAGTCTTTATCCATAAAGAGCATGGAGTAGATTTTACTTTTTGGCACCTAGGCTGGGAACATATCAACACTTTGGCAATCCACAAATTGCACTTTACATAACTGTATTAAGTAGCATTTTAATTTTATGGGTAGAAGAAATTAGATAATATATTTAATAGCGTTTGATTAGTTATTAAACAGCGGTTTCCAAAGTTTTGGTTTGGTTAGTCGCGTAATCCATTAAATGATTCACTTTCAAAAACAACACAGCAGTATTGTATATAGCTTGTTCTGGGAAATTGTGAACTGCAATTCCCCTGCAGTAATAATTAATATACATTTAATTCACAAAGCACCATTTCCACAATTACTAGCTTTTGTAATAGCCTTTCGCCAAATAAAAAGAAATCAAGAACTTGAGACTTGATCTAAACCGCTTGAGGCTACACGAGGCGTTTAGAAGGGTAAATAAATGAAGAGATACTCTGGGTGCCACCTTGACACGTACACACAGACGCTTTCCAAGCGCTTGGGAACAAGATCTGAGAACGCAAGGCGAATCCTTTCCATCGGTCGGACTGGAGGGACACAGCGAAAACCTTCCGTTGTCGACCTTGGTTTTACATTAATGCTGATCCGGAGTGGGTCGCCCCTTATCGTTACGAAGTTCATGGTTAAACTACACTGGGGCCTTGAAGGTGAGCAGCAGCGTCTAAAAAAACTATTTCAGGATAAACTGCTAGCCAATGTTAGGATCTGATACGCTCTTATCACTTACGGTGCAAACTCCGTAGTCTTTTGAACGCATTGCTGGAGGGGGGGTTACATTGATACAAATGACAAACCTCACATTATTCCAGTCCAGAACAAACAAATAGTTTGTAATACATTCTCGGTGCGTCAACCATTTCTTGATATGCAGTTAACCTTTTACCTGAAGAGGGAATGTCCCATGGTTTTCAATTAGACCCAACACTTGAATTCATCATGCATTGATGGTAGGAACATAAAAACCTATTGTTTAAAACTGAGCCTTGCAATGACAGTGAATTCTCCAGGTAAACGTACTCGGTCAGTGATTAGAAGCATTCGGCCGTCACCGTCTTATTTTCGTGAACGCTGTGGTCCTTTTTTCTTTTTATATCACGTCGTAGTTCTCAAGGAACATACTGCACTGTTTATATCTTCGTGTACTGGTAAGTCAGAAGTGTTACTGCAATCTTTATGAATGAAAATCTGCTTTATGTATATATAAAGCAATGTTAATGTGAAAACAACATCTCGGTGTAGGTTTTACGCGTTTTATCTCAGAGGTTAAGAATTTCTGGAAAGAATAGACGGCACCCAGTTTAGGACGTCGCACTTCTACACCAAAGGTATGGGTAGAAGCCATGTATATCGAAGAGCAGGTTCTCGTGGCATGTCTCGCGTCAAAAAAAAAATTGCAATGCATCATAATAATAAATAATACCCGCTATGTGCTTTATAATATCTGCGCTAGACGTGAAATTGCTTCAGGGCTGAAGAAGCACCGTTCGAACATCTGGCATAATTTGGCTGCGGAACTCACTGCCTTCAAGGGAGGGGGAAAATTAATAGTTTTTTTTCCCCCAGAAACATTCTGTGAGAAGCAGTCATTGTGTTGCTTGTCATTGGCGCCTCTCGTTTTAAACGTGCGTCCCCGCTGGAGACCCTTAAGCCTTACACCTTCGTTACAATGGACTCCAATGATGGTACACTCCGTGTCTCTTTTCCATTCTACATTGGTGTAGAATCGGCAAAGACTTAATTACACATTCACGTTTGATTAGGCCTTCTTTATTACTATACCAAAATCCATCACAGATTTTAGAATACCACTTTATTTATTGCAGAACTTCTCAGTCGGTCCTGGTTGCCTGTTCATAATATATCCACCCTGCTTTCGTAGGGTTCTTGATTTTGATAATGTAGGGAAGAAAGCAATATTATATTGCCAACCACAATAATGAAATGTAAAAATCACTGCTACTTTGCTTTTCATTTCGTCCAGCAAAACATCCAAACATCAGAATTTTAAAAATAAAAACATGCTCACAGAGTTAATACATTTAAAATACAGGACAGAAAACGAGGAACCGCGCTTCAGGCACCCAAAATGCAATCAATTCGTACTGCACAGAAGTGATCAGATTCCCCAGCGAAAGTCAGATCCCTGTTACTAAGCCCCCAGTAGGGAAGAACTACGTTGTTAAGGCAACGGACCCCCTTTCTGTGGCTGAGATCAAGAGCATTGCCGTGTAATCAACTCCGCGTGGGTTCATCTCTGTTCTCGGAGATGGGCCCTGCGCCCCCAAACCCCGGGACTAACCACAGGGGAAAGTTACGCGGATTTGAGAATCTGCAGCATGGTAGCATATGTGAAACCGAACGGGCCTTGAGCTCCAAGTCCAGGCCGCAGGGATTTGGAGCCGTAAACCGTAAAACCGTAAACCGTAAATCAGCCCATAAGCCAATTAAGCCGTGCTAAAGCATCTCTGCAGCTGGTGAGAGGGAACTAATCTCGTCTAGCTGATTGACAGGGGAAAGCAAACCACGCGCGCAACTTTGACTGCGCCGGAAAACGTGGAACCCGTGCTCCGGCTCTCAAGAGGTGCAGTTCAGGAAGGACATACAGAACCACGTCACCGCTATTAGCTATTAGCACATTGATTGAATGTGGGAAAACACAGGAGACGGCAGTGGAAGGAGATCAACAACAGCATGACGGAACCGAACTGCAAAAAAAAAACCTGAAGCACGGAGAAGTAAAATGGAAAACTTCAGTGTAAAAATCTGTACTATAATACATCAGGCTGGGGATGAAAGTGGGAAGGAAGCCCATCATCCTCTCCGGGGACAATCAAACAGTCACAGCAGTTTGGCAGCATCACTGTCAAACAAGATTTTACGCAATTAACCACATCAAGAGACCAGCCTTACAGCTTCAATCAACCCATTTTACAGTATTTATGTTGCTTTGAACTTTCACCAGTTATAACAAATACCCAAGCATTTGATGATTTTTTTCTGTCACGAAAAATGTGTCCCAAATGGATCGGGGACAGCAGTGTTTCATGCAGCAGAAACGAAAACCGGCAGCAATTTGTGTTTCAGATAACAGAAGCTATAATAGAAACAAAAGACATGTCTTCAGAAAAAGGTTTAGTGGGACACTGCCGTTCTCCAAGGCAAAGTTTTTAAACTCAGTTGTTTCTGCAAATTATGGGCATTTATGTAAACACTGGAGCCTTCTCTGGCAGTTTACCAGATAAATCAATAAATAGCGTATCCACAATTACTCAGAGAAATTTTTTCCTAGACTCATTATTTTAGCTTGAGGGAACGTGAGCCGGGTAACAGAATGATTTAAAAAACCGAGCGGTAGAGGCCAAAAGTAGCAATAATTTCATATCATATATTGTAGTAACAACACTGCACACTGTAATTAAACAGAGACAAAACAAACCTCCAGAAAAGCCTTGAAGTATACATATCCTGGAACATTTTGGGAATGAGTGTGGCTTAAAATAAACAACAGAAGGATCTGAACTTGCAAAACAACAGAGTTCTCATTTAAGTGCTGTGTGACATTGGAACATAAGGTCCTTTCTTTTGTTCCACTCCAAGTTCACCTTAAAGAGAACCGAGATTGATTCTCTAAAAGAGGACTACGTGTTAAAAACACCCTAACTCTAACTGTTTACACCTCCTTTTTGTCCTCATTTAAGCAGCACCTGAGTACCATTAAAGAGTGCCCTTGCAGATCAGTGTGCAAGAGGTTTCTTCAGAGGGTGGCAGACAAGGTTCTTCATCAGTCCCAATTAACCACGGATCCATGTGCTTGTTTATTCGAAGAATGTTTAATAAACACACACAATCACAACAAGCACGTAAGCAAAGAAGACGTTTATGGACAATTTGACGTTGTAATTCAATAAAGAAAAAAAGCAATAGGAAATTGTGTATCTATGCGTCTAGCACAGAATATCTTCATGCATGATCCCTTATGTAACAGTTAAGGGCAAAAAGCATTTACCAAAGATGAAACATATAGAGTTAATTTTGCCCGACAGTTCATCCACTGACTCATGTTTCAGGACAGAACAAACAGGTGTCTCTACATCACCAGAGTTTTGTATGGTCATCGTTACAAACGAGCAGCGCGTAAACGTAGGTGTTTTAATCAGTATACAGTCAGCAGGAAATGAGCCATTCCAGGCTGAATTAAATCTAATTCTTCCCTTAAGCTCCGTTTGAGATGTATCCATGCTTTAGTGAACGCAAAGCCAGTGTGGGCTATTCCTATACATAAAATGACCTTGGTAGTTATAGTTACATCCATCTCCCCAAGGCTTTTGAGGAGCTCAAAAATAGCTCTTACGTAACAATGGTGATGACGTCAAGCTGTACGTTCGAGAACGACGCAAACAGTTGATAAGCAAACAAGCAAAAAAATCAATTTTCACTTATCTTAAGTCTTTAGGCAAACCGGAATTAATTCCGCTTAATAGCTTCCAATTGGACCCCGTCCAACTGAAAAACTGCTGTCACTCGTAACATGAATCGCTTATCCCCGACAAATTACACTTCTTACAATGGGTTAAAGAACAAAAATGAGCATTGTCTTTATTGTTCTCATGAAGGTTGCTACTTAAACTTGCATTGAATGTCGTGCATTTTAATATGACAGACCCACGGCCTTTTCAAAGCCTTGTCAGCGATTAACATTAAATGATCACATAGGCCTTTCCACATTGTAGCTACAAGCTGATAAAAGATGCAATTCCTGTGGTCTTTTAGCAATGGCAGGCCATCATTCGTCTTTGTACAAAGGACCAATACTGGTTTTTCCAAGGCCTTATTCTTGGGAGATAAAACACAACCTTATCTAAGGCTTCTGATAGTCTCGCCAGACTTGAGCAAGCACGTGACAAAAATGACTACATTAAATAATATCCAATATATGAATCATAGACCTGCAATAACTACCAGATTTACAAAAGTGGCCTGATACTAAGATCAAACCTATTCACGTCAAGAATTATTTGATTTGCCCAGTTTTTTTTCTGTCCACCTCCCGTCTTTAAAACAAACCCACTCAAGGTCTCCCACAACCAGCAAGACTTCCTCTCTTCTAAGTAATTCACACTTTCATTCAGACCAGTGCATCTGCAGTAATGTTAATTGTGATAAACTCTTCCTCCAGCAAATTTGGATTTGCCTGCTCTGAATATTGTTTTAATTTCGAGACTGCATTATTAAAAAACCTCCGCACGGCAATTTCATTTCCCTACAACCAACACTGAAATAGTTGGCCTACGGAGTCTAGTTCCTGTATGCACATCACAGGTTTTCGAGGTGACACATGTTAAGAAGTACTTCATCAGAAAACCAGGTGCTGTTTATTTCCGACCTCTAATCTCTCCTACTGAGAAGCGACGCCAGAGAGGCGGCCCTGCCTGTCCGTGTCACACGCCGATCTTCCATCGGGCCGCGGCACCGTGGGGAAGTTCTCCCTGAGACAGATCGGGCGCCGCTGTGGACAGAAAACATCTTTCACGCTGCTGGGTTAGCTGATTTAATAGCGCGGCTCTTAGCTCTCCACCCATTCAAGGTTAAAGGATGCAATGATTTTCCATGGCTTATCTTAAGCAGCTGTCACACCATTGGTCGACAGACGGTTAGGCAACAGTCACAGCAGCCAAAGAAATGAAGATAACGACGACCGTATGAAAATTGTATTGAAATGATAGTAATAGTGAATAATAGAAATGCTTGAACGCCAGTGCGGCTTTACACCCTTACACACTGCACTAACACATTAGCATTTCCAGGGGTTGTTCAAGGAAAGCAAGAAATCCTTTTATCAGGGTTAAATTCATACATCTACAACATGTAACGTTAACGTAAAATGCAATCAAGTGACACGTAATTATTTTCAAAGGTATAAGGTTGTAGAACCATTCAGCCACTAACAGTTACGTGTCTGAGAGCATCTACCGTATTCCCCAAGTCCCAACACAACTCATCCAGGGCAGGGAAGCAAGCACGCGTGTCTCAGAATGCACGTGACAGCAGCTAGGCATGGCGATATATCCATATCCCACGTCTGGACCTTGGGCGGGCTCTGCATTGTCAAGCATTAATTCACCGGGTGATACGCGGAAACTGGCTAACGGCCAGCACAAAATAGCCAGACCCGAACATGGCAGCGAGGGACTGGGGTTACCGGGATTCGACCGTCGAGGCGCATGACATCCCCAGGATGGGGGGCTGCTGCTGCTGCTGCTGCTGCTGTACCCACGAGAGCGGCAAGGAAACCAAAGCACCTCCAGTTTGGCGTTAGTCCGACAAGGTGACACGCAAAGCAATGGACTGGAATAAGGAGAGCCCCCCACCCGCGCAGCGACGGCTGAGAGACCCGCTCTCCGGAGATGGATTAGAGCACCACTAACACGGGATCCTCTACACTTCATGTTCAATTAAGACATAATTGCGGCCTTGAAGAGACTGACAATCATCGCAACCCTTTGACCACCGTAATCAGTCACTGTATCTGCAGAAGTTGCCGCGTGCCAACGGCAAAAGGAAGCCACTCGTTGCGTCACCGTTAACATCTGTCTCCCGCAGTCTGCCGGATAAATAAATTGGACTGACGGGTGCCGGTGGCTACTTTGCAACAATGCAGAAGTGAAATTGTGTGTTGCACAAATCTACATAGCCGCAAGCCAGAAGCTGAGCTTCGGGGGGTAGTGGGGGGAGGGTGGAAAAACGTCATATCACTGCTCATTTCCTGCTTTAACAAGGAAACATGCATCTGTGGCTGATCATTTGTAATGTTATAATAGAAACATGCATCTGTGGCTGATCATTTGTAATGTTATAAATACATATAATGTATTATAATAATGCATTATACATTTGAAATTTGTAATATACAAATAGACGACATTTGTTTTCTGATCTAGTTTCATATTGACCTCTAAAAGTACACAATTCTAAATATAAATGAAGAAAAAACTGATCTTAAAATACTGCTAAATTTTTTAAAAAGCGTCTGTACCCGATATCAGCACGTCCCTTCCCAGATGAATTAGTTGATAGTCTGGCGCTCCTAAATAAAAGCTCCACCAGAGCTAATCATGAGAAAAATTATCTGGCTGGAAACCTATTAAATCATTTGTATTGCTCTGTCTCTCCCCCTGTTTCTGGGTAAAAATAGCCCAGCCTTGTTGACAACATTTCCGTACCACAGCTCTAATCCGAGCCCTGCTCTCAAAGCCATAGAAAAGCATTTTGCACCCAAATCCCATCTCCATTTTGCTCTTTGGATTCAGATGATAGCGCTTAAGACTACCTTTTGGTTTACAACAATATACATTTCAAGTTTATATGCATATTCTTGCATTCAACTCTCAACGTGTAACACCTGAATACTTATGAAGCTGTTGTATTTGGCGAGTTTCAGCAAGAAACCTGGCATCCCGAGGAATCGAGCGCTTTAAAATGTACAGTGTTGTCATTGTGAACATGTGGGTCCCATGTGGGTCCCGGATCCAGACATGTCACCCCTCCAGACACGTACCTCCGCTCGTTACAGCCCTCCAGTAGACGTTAACACCTGCCTACACAAAGACGGCCGACTCCAGCTCAATGTTCCAGACTGGCGAGGGGACATGAATACTCCATCCTGGTTCTGCCGGGACATACTGCAGCGTGAACTACAGAGACCTTTACACTTCCTGCTGTTCACACGTCAGGTGCCAGTAAAAAGCTCATTAAGCTTTTATAAAGGCTCTGTATCAATAGGTTGGCGTTACAAATTAAAACAGTGTATGTAATAGCATCGCTGACGTGTAATCAGTCAAGTTCTCATAGCTGCGTGGTGATTGAGCACTCTGCTAACTTAACTCAGGAGTCTGAATTCAGTACTGGGGCTCTTTCACATAATCAATATGATTAAAATTTAATTAGTAGGCTGACCTCAATACGGCCGCTCAATGAGTTCTTTGGAACTGCACGTCAAATTCCAGGTAGACAATAGAGAAATTGGTTGGCCATAGACAACTTCCGTTCAATTGCAGCAGGAAATTACCTCACCTGACATTCCAGGTGTAAATCGGTGCGTGCCTGAAAGTCAATCCTACAATACGCCGTTAGAATAATTATCAAAACGGAAACATGTCAAAATAATTGCCCCTTCTGCACTTCGAGATTATACCGCATTGCTCATGAATAAGTAAACAACTGACAAAACTTAGCGTATAATACCTGTTCTACAATACAAAATGCATGTAAAGCATATGTAGGATTGTATCGAGCACCACTGTAAGCTTGCGAACGCCACAAGAAATATATAAACGCATCAACACTTCCCTACAATGCAACACATCCGGAGCTACACAAGAGTGCAATTACAACTTACAATGTAAAATCAAAAGACATACTGCTACGATCTACAAATTACAAGAAATAAGGTTTGCTACACACTATCAAATGTATTCGCTGGCATGAGATAGCGTGAGGCTGATGTGTGCACACTGAATCAGAAATTGAGACTGAAACGTAATCCTGTTAAAAGTGAGTCCTAAATGCTCCAGCATAAAAATTGCATAGTTATCCGTGGGTTCCGTTTCAACCGCATGGGAAACAAAACTGGTCACTAATAGGTCATCAACCCTTTCCGCAGACCAGTCCAAAACCGAAAAAAACCCTACCCAAAAATAAACTGGAACTCCCCATAACCCTCCACAGTTTCCTTCGACTAAAAACGGATCAGTGCATAAAACAGAACTGAGACGGAGTGCGGCCTCGGACAGCAAAAACATTCCGTAAGCCCAGTTCCGGTAAAAGTCTGGATATCGGCATGAATGACCAAGCACCGGCCAGAATCCAATGTCACAAACAACCCCTTCTAAACAACGGCGATTAAAAGAGTGTGGTTACTGAAAGTGAGAACCCGTTTAAAAATGTCTGGTTCTTGGGTTTAAGCAATCTCATTGACAATGCGCTGTGTGCCTCAGGAAAAGTTATGCAACATAATAAATAAAATCATTTTTAGCTCATTGGGCAAGTTCAATTAGAACAGTTCCACAATTTTGATATAGTAATAATAATCATAACATGAAACATAAGAGTAATTTACCCTGGTATTTTTTGTAACAAATTGTTATTAATAAAAGTTGATAAAAAGTGGTGAGTAGGAATGGATAGGGGTTTCTTTCATAGCATTCCATGACATGAGAAAAATGAAAAATGCCTTCAAATCAAAATACAATCATAATCACTGAATGATTTTTTTAACAGCAGCCTACCAATCATCCATTTACACAGAGGGCACTTACTGAAGTAATTCAGGGCAAGTTCAGCAGCAGGGATCCCCCTGCCACACCAACCTGCGACCTACCAAACTCTTTTTTGTTCTTGAGGTTTTTGGGATGAAAAACAAAAAAACAAAACTCCTGATCCTACTATAAAAAGAACTTTCAAGGCATATTAGGTTCCGCCCCTGTCCCCCTGCAAACGGAAGACCAAATTAAGTAGCATAATCGGACACTTCCCATCCGTATTCAATAACCCGAAAAGTTATAACACCTGAGCCAGAATGAGAAAAAGAAACAGAAACAACCCTATTCTCCTCTGCGTCCAAATGATCTCCTAGGGTGGAGCGTCAGTCTGCATTGCTCTACCAGATATTACTGCAGCGCTATTATGAGAGTGTTATGTACGAACTGGTATGAGCAACGTGTAGGCCGACATCAATGCGAGTAACCGCATGGCTTCCCTACCTCCTTACTCCTCACATGGAATGATTTTAGTTTTTGCCCTTACTTAACTAGCCATGGGTATAGGCATGGTTGGTTTTCAAACAACCAATGCATGATTCTTCGATGATGCCCAGACTTGGAGGTTAATCAGATAAGTCCGGTGTCTTCTGATCTAATCTGATAAATGTGTTTTTCTTGTTTGTTAGGAGCTATAAATCTCCTGAGAGCGTTCAGACGTTTTTCCTTTGTTTTTTTCATTAATTTGTTTCTTTCTTCCCATAAATTCAAAAGAATCTTTTTCATCCCAAACTGAAATTGCCAATTGTGCTAATATAAAATAATAAAAAGCACAACTTGTCTCCTCCAATCCTAGTCACCTATGGGACTAGGATCAAGCCATGGGACTCTTACCACTCCATAGGGTACACTGCCCACACAAGAGGGTTCAGCTCTGATTGGAGGAGAGGCATGTCCATCTTGGGGGCACTGCAAGCCTGCAAGCGCCCAGAGGAGATGTTCGTTAGCAACAAGTCGAGAGAAAACTTGCCAAATTTAGCCCACCCCAGCCCAGGCGTTTTTTCTACATATTGTGCACAGCTGCTATGCTCTCCAGGTTCCTATTGGCGAATTACATGAGCTGGGAGTCCAGCTCATAGGGCTCAGTCTGCACGTGGGCAAGACTCTTTACCAACTGAGCCACTCTGGAGGCTACCAACCACCTTCCTCATCAAACACAAAGTATTCTCCTCAGTCATGGTCGGCAACAGCAGTATCTGAATTCTAATTATATATAACAATGAAGAGCATGATTAACAATCTCATATCAATCAATAAAGGCTCACAGATATCCTCACAAGACTAGAGTTCTCAGTTTCATTTTCCCGTAGAAATGCTAGGGCCTGGATTCAGGCACCAATGCACTTCACAATTTCGTTTGATTGGGTCTTTTCAGAGGCATTTGGCCTTTATGAAGATTCAAATTGGGATCGTTGCTTGAACGAATTTGAAATTTTGAAAAAATTCTTACTCAACTGACCCATGAGCCACTTAGGGAGGTTGTTTAACAGATTATAAAAATAATGCATTCAATTCATTAACTGCATGGCCTGTGACTTGGGCACATTGCTGTAATGACATTACATTACGGCCGAAAGCAATCGTGCTTATGGAGGACGGACAGCTATAATTACGCATTATTTTCGGAGATCACTTATTTCCAGATATCCAGCGCTTGCCATTTTTGGCTCTCCAAGTATCAGACGGAGAGCAGGCAGCATGTCCTCAGGGGCACTATTCAATGTGTGAGATCGCAAAGTAAAACAGACTGCAATCCCAGAACAATGAGGAACACATCTCCCGCATTCAGACTCCACACTATGACATCCCAGAGATCATTATGGTCAAGGTTAAGGGATACACTGGAGTGTTTTCTCTCCGTTCTCTTTCTCAGTGTCCGCTTCGGTCATTTCGAGCAGAGTTGTCTTGGCTCTGGACAGAACCAGGTGCAAAAACACAAACAACCAGACACGTGTGCCCTTCCATGCATTTACTTAATAAATCAAATAAGGCCCTAAGCCACGCAGTTGCTCCCAGTCCTGCTTTGTTGAGACTGTGGATTGGGCAGACTTGAAGGACGCGGTGCATGGTTTGCTCCACCCCACAGGCACATAGGGTGTTTGCTCTTATGCCCCATTGGTGGAGGTTGGAACAAGATTTATTGCAGAATGCTTTTTGGACTTTTTGAAGATGGAGTGTGTGACTTCATAAATCATTCTCAAGATGAAAAATACACTGTTACAGCAAAAACAATCAGAAGGGAAACAAGAGGCCGTTTCCAGATAATAAGAAATCAGTTCAAAGCATCGACCAATTAATAGTTCATATTTCCATTTCAACTAACCATGGTTATGATAATAACCCAATTTTCCTGTTTCAAATAGGAAATATGAACCATCACTAAGGGGTGAATATACAATAGCTGTGCAGAATGGAGGCCGTGGCAAGCGGAGCAGTGCAAATCACGCCAGGCAAATGTGCAGGCATGGCACTCACCAATCAGTTGGCATTGGAGGGATTGGCACCGTGTGTCCCCCTGATCTCCTCTAAAAAGGACTGCAGGCTCAGAAACACTGCCTGCAGCTCCAAGAGGATTTCCGTGGCCCCCGTACACCCCCCAGCTGAAAATGGTCTAGGCAAGTTGCTATCCACACCACTCTGTTGTCCTACAGAGTAGAGGGGAATTAAACGTCAGCCCGAGGTTGTATGCAACCAGAGCTGTAAATAGTCGACTCTTTACACGGTTTACTCTCAGACCCATTCCGGAGCGGTAGTCAGTAATGAGCTGTGCGTGTTGCCATGCCTGTTCTGGAAATTCAGAGCAAATTAGTCATCCAGGTAATTGAGGAACTGGTCGAAAAACACATCCACACACTTTGTGAAGCAAGGACGAAGCCAAGTGGCAAAACCCTGGTGATGACCGCGACTGAAAGGAGACGGACCGCAGGTTAACTGTAGTGAGTAAATCGACCCAAACTGTAGTGAGCACCCATGCATCGTGAGTGCGCTGAGCCCAGTATTCCAGAGGGTCCAGAGGAGAACAGAAAGTACGTTTGAACCACACACTTTGCAATGAAAAACAAACGGATGCTAGACACCAGGAAGGGCACAAGCATACAAGGCAGTGATAGCAAAGCCTATAGACACCAGGAAGGGCACAAGCACACAAGGCAGTGATAGCAAAGCCTATAGACACCAGGAAGGGCACAAGCACACAAGGCAGTGATAGCAAAGCCTATAGACACCAGGAAGGGCACAAGCACACAAGGCAGTGATAGCAAAGGCAAGCTAGCAAACAAACACAACACAATCAAACCTTTCCTTAAAAAGAATTCAATCAAACAAAAGAGGAGACCATTTAGATAGTACTCTACGCTCTTTCAATGCTTACTCTCTGCTTCTGAAGACAAACTTCATGGGACTGTAGTCACATGACAATATGTTTTTGGGTTCCTGAGGGAAATTATCCACGTTTTATTATTTTATATTTTGTATTTAAAAATGTGTGTGTCTGCTTGGGGAGAGCCTTCATTGTAACAACACCCTTGCATTGCTGTACTGACGAGCGATTAGCACGAGAGTTTAGCCAGTGGGTGACAGTCGCCACTAATGACCCAGGCACCATATAAAGGCACACGGACACCAGATTATCTGAACGACGTTGACTCGTCTCTTTAACTAATAAATAATAATAAAATGATACAGTCGATATTTTTTGTATGGAGACGCAGTAAATGAGTTTACCGGCATGCTCTGGTAATTCTTTGCCCTCAGAGAGTGTTTTCTGCATTCAGCTTTTATTTTCCAACGTAATTGCATGTAGAGCGTTTGGTCTGCTTGTGAACTGATTCATGTTTAATTAGATGTCTGTAATTAAATGTCCCAGGCCTGTGCAGGTGGGGACTTTGGAGGGGAGCAAAGTAAACCGATATTAACATAAACGTAGCCAGACATTTACGCAGCCCTTCTGACTCCCTCAGCAACTCACTAGACAGGAGGCCAGGGTTTTTTTGTTACCTGCATGGTGACTTTTAATGTTTTCTACAAACTAAGATCTGAATCCAGTAGATTTAATCTTAATATAGTTAAAAACAGATACTGATACCCGTTTTTTTTTTTTGGAGATTGAGATACCAAAAGGTTTGTACAAGGTAACTTCACATTTTACTACGCACTGTTTACTACTTTAACTGTCATTAAGAATGATAAATTGTTGTGGCTTCTTCAAATACATTTCGTAGGAATAAGCTATAAAATATTAAACTAATTTCTGCATTCTAAGAGTACATTTCTTATCTTTCTGTGGAAACCTTTCAGGATTTTATTTGTATAAATATATGCTAAATATATAAAAAACCATTCAACAATGGATGAAAAAATCTAATTATTGTTTTATCATGATTAGATCTTTTGAGCATTTGCGAAAATTCACGCAAAACTTTAGGGTAAAAAATGTATAATATTTTTATTATAAATGTCAATGGAAAAAGTTACAAACCCAAGGGTCTGTTGATTTATATGATTTATATCCAGGAGAGAATGCATTTCTATCAGTGTAAAAAAACATGCCTCTCTGATTTAGCCATATGTAAGCACAAGGTAGGTGTTGCCTCCAGCAGTGACATGTGGACATTTTGTCACTTTTATGGACAAAAGTAATCCCCCGAATAGCATTAATATAGGAACTCAATTTTAATAAGAAACATTACCCTAAAAAATGTTTCATAAACAGGAACAATGAGCAAATATACATTTAAAATGCAGTTTAATTTACTATTCTCTACTTCGCTATCTCTGACAAACATGCACCCCTAAAACGAGCGCAACCCTCATTAGCATAGTCATGAATATGTATCTGAAGAACGATGCTATTCGCATGCGAAATGTTCATGCATGGACACTTCCCATTGTCATAATTTACATTCCTAACTGAGTCCAAGTAGCCAAGTTTCAGCATTCCTAACCGAGTCCAAGTAGCCAAGTTTCAGCATTCCTAACCGAGTCCAAGTAGCCAAGTTTCAGCATTCCTAACCGAGTCCAAGTAGCCAAGTTTCAGCATTCCTAAC
>JAOYSI010058215.1:0-17245 GCA_025775065.1 Hiodon alosoides
ATATCTACTGAAGAAAAGCCAATACCACAATCAATTACGGACAGTCTTTTATCTCAATTGAATATCTCTGAGAATGCCGAAGGTATTTCCTCTCCTGCTTAAGTTTCAATCCGTGGGTGAAATAAAGTTAGCCAGAAGGGGTCTCCCAAGACCCTACACACAAGGCTGCACCTCCGCAGGGTTCTCAGTCCCAGCCCCAGAGTCCGCATCTTCTTGGTTAAGAAGTCATTAATCAAAGCAAAAGCCACGTCGTACAGTGCTAATCAAATGGAAGATCCTGGGATCCGCAGTGTCCTGCATCCCCAGTGCTCTGCATCCACACTGCTCCAAGCGTGCACATAGCCAAGATTAGGATGAGGCCCTCCATTGAGACACTGATTGTGAGAACAGAGTTTGGGTAGCACAAGGCCGTCTGTGGCATTCGTGCGATTCAACCCCCTGTGCAAATAGCCAGTATCGAAAAGCTGCATTGTGCTTCCAATCAGGAAATAAAGCCCACCCACTATACAGCCATGTAGAGGGCTCATCACGGAGATGCCCTTTATCAAAAAGAGCTTCATGGGGAAAGAGACTAATGAAAAACAGAGACAGGGAAATATTTGGAAACTGATAATAGCAATATTATGTTGTATAAGTACTATAAAAAGACAGGTGCCATCTCATAGCTGCAAACATCTATGACCAAATATAGCTTTGAAGACCAGAGGGTGATGTTGTGAAGAAAAAGAGCGGTGAACAAAAATTGAACTGGAAGAGAAAGGTAAACCGAGATAAAGGTCTTGTCAAAAGTCTACATTTCTCATCTCCATCGCACTCTTTTTTAGTCCAGTGAGAGTCAAAATAGTATTTCAGGGTGTGTGGGTCTCACAGCAGCAAAGTGAGATTCAGCTGAATACCTGAAGAGGAAAAAAAAAGTATATTATAATATCCCATTTATATCGTTTTAATAATTAGAGTAAAAATTTGAAAAAAAAAAGTATGGTATTAGCTAATTAACATGGCACCTCACGCAAAGACAGGGGAGGCGCTTCCAAAAAAAAAAAAAAATCCCTCTATTGTTCTTGATGTAATGCTGGAAGTATTTAACCTTAAACACTCAAAACAATATATCAAAATATGCATAAAACAATTGCTAACAAATTCTGGAATTAATGAAAGCCATTAGGTCTTTCACATCTCATCTAAAATAGTTTTGCACTTCTTAGTCTCATAATAACATAAAATATCTCTAAGGTTGTGTTTTGCGCTCTCTCTCTCTCGCGCCAGGAAGGTCGGAGGTCCACCCCCCATAGTCTCACAAAATACTGTGTGAAACACTGCTGGGTGTATAATTGGAAATTGTTTAGTGAACCATATTAAGTATGCAGATGAGCTTGAGGTCTTCGGTCTGAGTAGAGCTGGTATTCAGTAGCTCCTCAATTTATGTTCTGTGTATGGTTTTGAACATGACATCATATATAATGCGAGTTAGAGTGTTGTTATGATTTACAGAACCAAAGAGGATAAATGTTTAAACTTTCCTGTTTTTAAACTGTCTGAAAAGAATCTTAATGTTTCTGTGATGCTAAAATATCTTGGACATTTTATTACTGAACAGAAGCCAGATGATGAGGACATTGAAAGGCAAACGCCACATGATGTATACACAGGCTAACATACTTTTACGCAAGTTTACTGCATGTACAGATGGAGTGAAGAAGTCTTTGTTTAAAGCATATTGTACACCGCTCTACACTGCACATTTGTGGTCAAATTTTAAGGTAGTAAGCTTACAGAGCCTTCAAGTAGCGTATAATGATGAAATGAGAATTTTATTAAAGAAACCCAGATGGCATAGTGCGAGTGAAATGTTTGTGTCGGCAGGAGTTAATACTTTTTGTGCTGCTTTAAAAAATGTTATGTATAAATTAATTTGCCGGCTCAACAAAAATGAAATGATTGTGGGCTTATCGGATATAAGGGTCAGCACTATGCGCTACCAATCCAGGCTGTGGAGACATTGGTACCGTTGCATCTTTGTAACACACTGATTTGTACAAATTATAATTTTCTTTTTGTTCTGTATGCTGCTCACTTTATGTATTGTCTTTTATTTTGGACCTTGAGTTTGTAATAAAGTTTTAATGATGATGATGTCCTCATAAGGATTAAATCTGCCTCAAGGACCAATTTAAGCGAAACACCTGGCAATCTCCTCTGAGACCATCTATCACATAGACAAACATTTCACTGATTTTTTTTTCAGATGCTCCTCTTTAAAAATAATTATAAGAAATGGGATTGTAATATGCCAATTAGGTCAGTGAAAACCAATGGGAATATAGTCACTGGGCTGGGCTGAGCCCCTGTTTCAAGACATCCATTAATTATATTTTCCTGCTTCTGCATACATATATATAACCATTTAGGTTTTAACTAATAATCACATAATCAATATATTAATTCATACACCAACCGATATATTCATGATATATTTATATGACATTGATTGCCAAATTATGATACTTGCATTACTGATTTTAGAAAACTACAATATACATAAGAATATAGAACTTAATAGCTATTGATAGGAATGTGAGTATTTATATTAGTTAGAAAAATGTATATGAGCAAGAAGAATTTATATATTTTTTTATTCTTCTGGACCCATGTGCCTCATAAGCAATTAGTTTCTCCTAACGAAAGTTCTTGGAATAGCAATACCACCAAAACACATGTAGTATAGATTACTCGTAGATATACAGGAGATTTTCTAAGAATCGTAAAAAGTTATTATTGCAGTATCAAACCAGTATACAATTACTGTTTAATAAAATGCACTCAACAGTTCTGAATATTCACGTTTTCCCTCACATCAGTGATGATTATCAATTCTCCAAACGTTAACTGACCGGTTCAGAACTCAAACCATTAACTCTTGTGACGAATAAGTCTAAGAAAGTCCATATTGTTTTCCATAGAAAAATAATGATTTCTGAGAAGTCAATATACAACATGATCACGTGTCATGTTGTATAGAGCCTAACCATTCACAACACCAATCTTACAGTAACCGTTACCCGGGTTTCAAACGAACACATAGTCCACTATTTCGAAGGAACAAGCGTGTTAACAACGTATTTAATCTAGGCCGCCTGAAAAAAAGATCATTACAATAGTCTAGTACACAGGTGACAAAGGCATTTTTACTTGTTTATGCATCATTTAGAGATAAAATTTGGATTTGAGCAACAGTTTGAGCAACAGCAACAATCTTATATTTATTCAAATTAGAGCTCGGAGTCAATTGTACCCAGGTCTTTAATAAACACAGTTTGTCATGATGTTACAGTGATTTTTATAGCGTTTTAGTGCAAATGGCATGTTGTTTGTTTCATACTTATCTAGGTACCATTTATACACAGAATGAAAGATGTGGACTGCTCTCCCCTGACAATCCATGAATCTACTACAGGGGGTCTGCAGACTAAAAATGAAAATGAGAGGTATAAACGTAAAAACCATAAAAACTTGATCTGTGTTTATTACATTTTTCTCCTGGAGTGTTGTAACACAGTATAGTAGCGTATATACAGTGCCTATAAAAAGTATTCACCCTCCTTGGATGTTTTTATACATATACATTTTTTTGAGAACATTGAATCGTTGTGAACTTCATTTGACTTTTTTGACAACGATCTGCAGAGGCTCTTTCATAACAAAAATCTAAATACATTTCTACCAATGAGTCTAAATTTATAACAAATATTAAACACAACATAATTGGTTGCATAAGTATTCACCCCCTTCAAGTCGGTATTTAGTAGAAGCACCTTCAGCAGCAATTACAGCCTTGAGCCTATGTGGAAAGGTCTCTTTCAACTTGGCACATCTGGACAATGACATTTTTCCCCATTCTTCTTTGCAAAATTGCTCAAGCTCTGTCAGGTTGCGTGGGAATTGTGATTGCACAGCCTTTTTGATCCACAGATTTTCAATTGAGTTGAGGTCTGGAGTCTGACTCGGCCACCCCAGGACATTTACATTGTTGTTTCGAAACCATTCTTGTGTGGCTTTGGCTGTATGCTTGGGGTCATTGTCTTACTGGAAAGCAAACCTTCTCCCAAGTCTCAGTTCTCTTGCAGGCTGCATCAGGTTTTCCTCCAGGATTTCCCTGTATTTTGCAGCATTCATTTTACCCTCTACCTTTACAAGCTTTCCAGGGCATGATGCAGAGAAGCATCCCCACAGCATGAGGCTACCACCACCATGCTTCACGGCGGGGATGGTGCGTTTTTGGTTACATGCGGTGTTTGGTTTGCGCCAAACATAGCGTCTGGTTTGATGGCCAAAAAGCGCCATTTTGGTCTCATCAGACCATAGAATCTTCTTCCAGCTGACTTCTCCTAGACGCCTTCTAGCAAACTGTAGCTGCAATTTCCTGAGGATCCTCCCCTTCCCCAATAGTGTCTTTCTCTTTGCCACTCTCCCATAATGCTGTGACTGATGAAGAACCCGGGCAACAGTTGTTGTATGCACAGTCTCTCCTATCTCAGCCACTGAAGCTTGGAAGTTCTTCAGAGGAGTCCTAGGTCTCTCGTTGGCCTCCCTCACTAGTCCCCTTCTTGCACGGTCACTCAGGTTATGAGTGATGGCCTTCTCTAGGCAGATCAACTGCTGTGACATACTTTTTCCATTTCTTAATTATTGTTCTTGTATCCATCCCCTGATTTATGTTTATGAATAACCTTGTTGCAGATCGGCTTGGAGTGTTCTTTTGTCTTCATGGTGTGGTTTTTCCCGAGAAACTGACTCACCAGTAAGTGGACTGGCCAGAGACAGGTGTATTTATAATCACTTTAATCAAACCCCTTTGACCGGGCACAGGTCGTCTCCATTTAATTAACTGAGCTAATTCTGGAACCAGTTTGTAGCACAGTGACGATTTAGGTGAGTTGCATTAAAGGGGGTGAATAGTAATGCAACCAATTATTTTGTGTTTAATTTTTGTTATAAATTTAGACTTATTGGTAGTCAAAATACATTTCTACCACCAAGTTTTTTCGGTTCAAAAAAATAAATCAGTGTCAAAAAAGTCAAATGAAATTCACGATTAAATTTTTTAAACAAATAAAATATAAAAACATCCAAGAGGGGTGAATGGTTTTTAAAGGCACAGTAACAGTAGAGTAGTGCGTGATGGTCTTTGAGATTTCTCATTATTGAAAAGGGGTATGCTCAAAATGTCTCCCCCCAATATAGAGATATAAAAAATATAAATATAAATATAAATAAAATAAAAATTTGCTATTTGGCAGATTTGGTCCCCCCCAATGTTGACTCCATGGCTACATCTCTGGCGTATAGCACACAATTTCAAAGAACCAGACTTTACAGGATTTCAAAGAGAACTATTTATTCTGTTTCTAAAATGCATTTTTCACATACAAAGGAAATAAAGATTTTACAAAATAGTTCAACTAAATGTAAAGCTGTATTTCAAAACAATTGGTATCAAATTTTTCAAAAACAATTCAAATCTACCACATTCAGTATCTTAGCTGATTCGTATCACAATACAAGCACTATTTACATAACATCATGACGATCTTATAAATTACATATGTATAAACGTATACAAATAAACAAACGCTTTCCAGGAAGCAAATTATTCAATCTTTTAAAAAAGAATTAATAAAATTAGGATTGGAGTTTAGGTATGATTTAAAACTCCTGGTCATTCTTCAAGCAGGATTTCTGTAACTACTGACTGTAGTAGGAGTCCTGAAAGATAAATTAATTTTCTATCTATATCACTGGTGCTAATAATTCACAAACACACACTTATTTTAAGTTGCTAATTTGCTTATCATATACCAGGTATGTACATTTAGAAATGCAGGAATTTCTGAAGCCAGAAGCATTGAAAGTTGTAACTGCGGCATTGAGGGATAGTGGGTGACAGGGATTTGTTTAGTCCCATAGAAACCTCTTTTTGCAATTAAATGTAATACTTACATAAATTATTTGATATATTTCATTGGAAAGGCATTTCTGTTTCTGATTTTGAGAGAAATTACTCAACACAAATCTTTTTTTTTTTAAATACTGACTTACAAACGGAATGATGACAATATTTGATTTTTGATATTGCTAATTAAGAACTAGGCTTAAAACCCACAAAATTACATACACATACAGCAAAAACAAATAGTTAATTCCAAAAAGTTGAATGCAGTTGTTGATATATTTAAAACACTACTCTACACAACTGGATTAATGGTCCAAAATCACGTTGTAAATATATGGGTTAAGAAGGCTATTAAGGTGGTAGTTTTATGTAGGCAATTACTATACTATAAATATACTATAGTTAACTATAACTATATTCTTATACTAAGGATATACTGTAATTTATGTTTTTTTGAATAAAGTTTAGGTCACTATGAAGTACTTCAGTATTACTGTAAAACTCCAACAACCTGGTACGATCAATTACAAATTAAAAATCTATTGACAATCACTTACTTTTACTTCATAGTAGCTCCACAAGACAATTTTCCCCATTTTTTACCAGCTGTACTACATTCAGTGTTGCTTTACATATAGGGTTTAATAAAAAATGAAGACACTATGTCAAATGTAACGCACATTATTGCACATTACTGCAAACAGTACAATCAAAATGTATCAGTCAACTTCCACTTGCACAAATACAAAAATAATTTTGCCCTGAGGCCTCTACTTTACCAAAAGCGTACGGCATTAAAATGCACAGATTACAATCTTCAGAAGAAATGTGTAAGAAAATCAAAAGTAGTATCTTTGGAATCAATAATTAGGACACCCCTTCTTCTTTTAAAACAATCAAATTACATTTCCAAATGTTTGTGAAGTCATTAAGCATGCCTTGAACCTTAAGCTTGCTTGAAAAAAAAAACTGCTGCACAACCCTTTGTCCAAGTGCCACAGACAGTAGTCAATGTTAACACAGTACATTGTATGTTCACAAATTTTTCACAAAGCTTTTTTTCTTCACCAGCCTTTAAAACATTCAGTTGCTTTTTTTAACACTCATTTGCAGTGTACCTTTTAATGGTTGGGCTAAAACAAGGCACACTAACTGAGTCAGATATTTCGTTTTCAGCATTCAGTTATTGTATTTTTTTTTACCCAGCATCCCTTTGTCTCCCCTCAGTCTTCACAAACAAATCCTTGGCTGCTTCGGACAACAAAAGCACTGCTCAATGACATCACAGGGAAAAGGAAACTTTTCACGGCTGCGCACACTTAGAAGTTGTCAGTTTTAGCGCGCCTTTGTTGTGCAACATCTTTAATGTCTTAAACTCAAGTGGCATCCGGTGTGGACCCACGTTTGAAAAGTATCGATACTTCAACTTGTCGTAGTAATGGTACTTCACTGGATTCCCGTGGGAGTCTTTGGGAAAAGGCCAGAATCCATACAGGTGAATCTCGTCACAAAAGCGTGTGGCCAGGGTATACATAAGCAATCCTGTGCTGGGACGCTTGATGTTAATTTTGTTTGTAAGCCAGTACCTGGAAAACAAGATCTATTTTCATTAGTTAACTACACTATACAAAGACACAATATAAAATGAAGGCACACATCTCCTTAATTATGGCTATACTTCAACTATTGCGCAAATCTTGCATTAATTAACTTACCTGGATGCAAGAGATCATTGATCATCACTGATCATTCAACAAATTCACTTGCTAAACAGTTTCTACCAATTTATTAAATCTAAATACAAATAGTAAACAGTTTGAGCAGTGCATTTAAGATGAGTATGTACATCTTAACCCCAAATGCTTTTATTTTACAGGCAGAAATGCATTGTACAAATGCAAAGCGAACAATGACACGAATTAGGTTTTTTTTCAACTCGGTTCATCAAATAACCATACAGACGAACGTAATAAGCTTCCTAATTTGTTTGCCTTTGATTATTTCTAGAATAAAAATATTACAATGAAAAATGCATTAATATGATACCAAATGTTATTTAAAAACATAAGTGACAATGACCCTAAATACGTAAATGCTGTTGTGTCAAAATTAGGATTAGGGTTAAATTTGATATTAAATTTGGAATAGATTTTGGCTTTATCTATGCTACTAGACCATAACGTTACCAGTTATGGTAACGCCACATGAACCTGTGATGAAAAGAACCCTGTCCTTTGTGAAGCTTGTAAGGATTTGTAATGGTCAAATTAATTCTTATCGGTATTGACAGTTTCAAAGCGACAACAGACATATCTGTCATATGTGGCTGGACGTAGAACAGAAAATGTGGGGAAACGTAAACATGGAAATGGCAACATTACAGTTCAATAGCACAAACATAGCGACACATTTTCTAATAGCCTTGAGGAAGAGGCATTGACCAACTGATTTCTTATGCTCACTGTGTGTAGTAAAAACTAATTCAATCTACTGAAAGCATTATGAAATCACCTTGTTGCAAATTTTTGGGCCGATTTTTGGCTGAGAGTCTAGCCCAATTTTCATATTGGTTTTAATTATTTGCAAAGGACTTTTGCATCGATTTGCATTGATTTTTGTACAAATGTACAGGTACAGCTGGTGCTAATAATGCTGGTTCAAATCTTGACTAGCATTGTTCTGATTGACTGACATTGTTACAGTAGCTTTCAGACATGATAGGCAAATTGGCAATCTAAGAACCAGGTAAAACCACTAAAACTTAAAAAAAGCAGAGCGTTTAATGGCACATGTAGTATTTTTTTTAGTTTTTCATGCCTTGTATTTTGATATAATGTTTTCTTTATGTTTTGTTGTTTTCCTAGATTTGTTGGCATGCTTTGCTTTTGTATTTGTGTTTTGTGAATTGTGTTTCTTTTCACTTCAGGGACACTAATATTTTCCTTTTTGAAACCAAAAAATAAAAGGCATTGTAAATAGCCATATATAACTAAAGTCTGAATTTAAAAACTTTCTTTAGTACTTCACGTTGTCAAGAACCGATTTTAATTAATTTGCACCCACACATCCACGTAATAACCATTATACTGTGCAAATGAAGACTTTTTTCCTGAACCTTAAAACAGAGGGTTCATGGCAATGCTTTTATCCCACTTGTTTGTGACTTTGCGTTTCACACTGCGGTTACTCACCCTCTGACAGCGTGAATTAGTCTCAGTGATGGATACGCAGTCCTCACTTTGAGTTTATTTTTCAGGATCAGCTCATTAACACACTCCACGTGCTTCTCCCCGCCCTTCACCATAAAGGCTGGGATCCAGAGGACACTATCTTCCAGTAATCTCAGCCGGTGGATGAACTTCTCCCTGTCCGACTCGTTTTTCAGTCCACCAAATGCCCTCTGAATGACGGAGGGGTTCATGGTGGTGAAGTCAGACCGCAGTCCCACGTCCTCAGAAAAGTCAATCTGTGGGGCCAGGTTACATCTGAACAGAAAATGTGAACATTTAAATATAAAGAAACGAGTCACGCAGTGCTTCCTTATATTGAACAATTTTTAAATATTGCAATTTGTGGCAGCTCCTGTTTCAGATACATTGGCACAGCTGGAGGCAACGGTTTAATCCGCCACTGCATAAAAGATGGCTGGTTTGTTCATTCAAGGCTGGTACCATAGGGGAAAGCACTGAAAGACTCCAACCAAAATCATGATTCCAAGTTTATTGAGTGTTTTGGATTTTGGCGATCATGCACGTATCTACCAATCCTACACAAAGGGGTTTGTTATAATATACACACAGAGGCCAGTTTTTTAGATTCACCCATATAGTACTAACCTGAATTCCACTGGGCATTAATTTTACAAGGTGTCGGACATGTTTCACAGGATGTTCCATGCTGAGGTCATGGCATCATACAGTTGCTGCAGATTGGACAGTGGTACATTCATGCTGGCATAAGTTCATGCTCTGAACAGCCCATTTCATGTCATCCCAAACCCCTTAATTGGGTTGAGTTCTTAAGACTGTGCAGGCCGCTAAAAACTTGCTGTCATGTTCCTGGAACCCTGAGACAATATATGCTTTGTGATACGGCGCATATTGATATACTGTGACATTCAAATGTTGCTCAGTCGGTATCAAGGGACCTAATGTGTGCCAGGAAAACATTCCCCACCACCAGCCTGCACTGTTGACACCAGGCAAGATGAATCCATGGCCTTGTGCTGCTTGTGCCAAACCCTGATTCTGCCATTGGCATGACGCAACAGGAACCAGGATTCATCAAAACAGGCAATGTCTTTCCAATACTTAGTTGTTGAGTGTTGGCGATTTGTTTTTAACCCTAAACACTGTGCGTGAAAAGTCCAGGAGGCAGCTATTACTGAGATACTAGAACGAGTCACTCGTTTTGCTATTTCTGCCATTGTTCAATCGAACAGTAACTGAATGTCTCGATACCTGTCTGCCTGCTTTCGCAAACCACGGCCACGTAACTCATTGTCTGTGATAGCAATCCATTTTCATGAACAGAACAGATTTACTTAATAAACTTGAGACTGAGTTATTATAACACTGTGGGGCGCTCCCGGTCGGAAAGCGGCTGGAGATAGACAGCGGCGGAGTGTTTTTCCTTTTATTGGGCATTTTGAATTAACACAAAAAAAACTAACAATGAACTCAAATACAATCCAAAAACACACAAATAACAAAAACCTCTCTTTCAGAGAAAACAAAAATAAAACATCTTTTTAAACATTTAAATGAATGGCCCCTGGCTGCGTGCCACACACTGGTTCCCTGAAATATAAATTTGAACCATCACTAATGTTTTTATTTTGTCCTTTAAGAACCCAGAATTCGGAGTATTTCTATCAAATCTTGCAATAGCGTGCATAATGTTGGGCGTCATACAACCTATAAAGCCATTCATTCTCTTGTTTACTTCTGAGCCACAGTGGCGATCACAGCGATCATGAAAAGTGATGGTTAATATTTCAATTTCCTGTTGAACACAGCCTGAAACCGCCTGTATGGACATTGGCAACTGGGAGCCATAGCAGACAAACAAGTGTTTATAGGCTCTCGGTTCTCTACTCGTATTATGTTGGTATTCTCATTGGACATAGCGTGTGGAGGAGAAACTCCCTGTCCGTTTGGAAGGATTGGGTATGGAAGGCTTCCAACTCAATTGACTGGTTCACATGGGAAGATGAAACAGAAAGGTAGAGTTTGCTTGCAAGGTCCAAGCTCTTGACACTGATAGAGCCTTCAAGTCACTTACATGCTTAGAGGAAGTGATAACCAAACAAAAAGGCTGTCTCAGGGTGTTGTAATGACGATTGGAACTCTCAAAAATCAGGGTGTATAGTAGGGGCTTCAGCAGCAATCATGCCTAAAGCTCTGTATCAGCTACCTCTGAAGACGGGACCTTCTCATGCCTCTCAAACCATTCCGAGGCGGTAAGCCAGATCGCGTCATCTATGTGGTCGAACTGCCGGCCTGCAACACGAGGAGCTGGTTGTGCACAGGGAATGGGAAGAGGAAGGGGGCCTGGCTGTAAAACCAGGAGCTGGAAGCAACAGGCTCTCACACAGACACCTGCCAAGGCAATCAATGAAGGCCTGTTGCCTATTAAACATCTCGCACATCCTGTCCCAACGTTGACGGACTTTGGAAACTTCGAAAGAAAGGATAAAAAAACGCAGAGAGCAGTGAACTGAAATGGCTTCGAGAATGTTGAGGCTTTGTCATCGTCAAGAGCAATGAAGCTCAATTGGCGTCGATGACATAGAAAGCATCAAGAGCATTAAATTATGTGGAACACTTGGCCGTTAACGTTGGCACAACCAGATGACGTCGGGGTCGTTGCAATCCTCCAAGGCACCGCGGAAAATCTGTAGCTAAAGTATGTAAATACCAGCTAAAACTAATCTGAATTGCAGCGATGCAATCTTCTCTGTGGAAATAATCCTAAAAAGACACCAACGTTCGCAAAAAAAAAATCGCTAATATACAACATTAAAACAAAGTTTCAAAACAGCTACAAGAAAGAGGGAATCATGCACACACACCACACATGCATACACAAAATAAAGGAGAATATGATGCTGCACTTCAACAAGGCTCTAATGAAGACCCAGGTGGGGGTTGCACAGCAGGTTATGGTGCAGTGGTTGAGAAACTGGACCTGTGAGCAGAAGGTTGCACATTCCCGCTGTGGGAGCATTTGTTGTGCCCTTGAGCAAACTGCTTACCCTGCATTGCTCAAGCAAATAGCTGCATAAGTGAAAAATGCTACACTAAGCTCTGGGAGAGGCCCTTGAAAAATATGTCTGCAAACATGAAAATAACGATTGAGTTTGTTTAAAAGAACCGTGCGTAATAATAATTTGATTATAAACAAATGCCCATCACGACATCTTAGTGAGACAACTCAATATTCATGACTGTTCAACCATTCTGTAGCGGAATAAAATACTTCAAAAACAGCCACTGACTTAAAACCCCCTAGAGTCTTCATTTTCTGATGATCATGAACGTTACTATTAACGGACACAGGATAAAATGAGGTTAACAAAATGCAGGTGAGATGAATGAGAAGGTTTGCTTTTTCAAATTTATGTCAATAAAATATCAAGAGGCATACAGATAAATGCAAAGCAGCCAAAATTCCTAACTTGTCCTTTATTATAGATGCTTATATTTACAGAGCATTTTTCTGAGTACAAGTAATCTTAAAATATAATTAACTATGAATAAAAAATGTTAAATATATTGAATAGTTAATTTTGAAGACGGTTACGTTTTTTTTTTTTCACTAGAATCTATCCGGAATGGATCCAACTGTGACTCGATCAGTAAAGGAGAACAACGTAATTACCCAATAACAAATACATTTTTTAAACGAAAAAATTAGGAACTGTTTTTTTCTTTGTGGTTTAAGTGCATATGTTGATCATACATCTAGACTACTTCTAAATTACTAAATGAATCACCTCAGCAGTGATTTTTAACTTGGAACAATAACTGATTCATTCATTTTCATGGCTTTGGTTAGGTCTATGACAGATTTTATAACAATTAATTACTGGTTATGTATAGGTTTTTCCCTCCAACTTAGACCAGTGGCAACAAGCTGATACTTGGGCCATTCCTTTGATGTCCTTTAACAATTGCATTTACCAGCTTACAAAACTTTCTCACGATTCTTACCTTCCCCCATTAAGACTGCAATATTCTGTAAAGTATTTAAAAGACAGGGCTATATGTAAAGAACTTCCTAAAGTAATTTAACAGAAGAGATCCAGCTTTAGTTATTCCTTTGTACTGCTGTTTAATATTCAGAGGAACTATTTCGAGAAATGACATTTTTATTCATCGCGACAAGAGAATCTGAATAAGAATATGTCTCTACTGAATTGACATTAACAACCGTGGTTGCCAAAGATGACAGAACAAACAGAAGTGGTTAAGGTGACTTATCTTGGAACACGTTACCGTATAATAAAATCATGGCTGTCAATCTCCTTCCCGCATCCACTCTTGAGCAGGACGCCTGAGTTGCCAACAACGGCACAGGTCTTAAACCTCCGGTTCTTCATAGGAGAGACGTCAGGGAGAAGGCTGTGCAGCGTGTGAGAAACGTTGAAGGTTCGACGCCTGTCGAGCACATAGTGGATGATGTCACCAGGTTTAAAGCTGCTTTTAACCACCGAGACATCCCTCTCTGCATCCAGGAAGCGAAGAATGTCTTTCCTTTTCAAAAAAGAATAAAAGTATGACTGGGAAGGCAACTAAAGTCAAGTTGATTAGCTTAAGAGCTCTTGAAGGTTTACAACAGGAAAGCAGGAACTATGATATTAACCTTTTATACCAAAAAAACCAACAAAAAAAAAAAAGATACACATGATACAAAACATGATAAATTGAATGTATTTTATTTTTAAATAAGCTGGATTCTTAAATTCTTAAATAATAAGAGATACTTGTTAAACAGCTCTTATTCTAAATCAATACAGAGACCTGTTTAACAGACAAAAACTAAAAAACCAATAGATATACATCTCCACAGAAGACGAGTACTTTGGCTGAGCTAAAAAACAAAAAGTGGGGGTAAGTTGTGGTAAGGAGGTAAAAGAAAAGTAATTAAGTGTGTGGTAAGGAGGTAAAAGAAAAAAGTAAGTGAGTGTGTGGTAAGGAGGTAAAATAAAAAAGTAAGTAAGTGTGTGGTAAGGAGGTAAAATAAAAAAGTAAGTAAGTGTGTGGTAAGGAGGTAAAAGAATAAAGTAAGTAAGTGTGTGGTAAGGAGGTAAAATAAAAAAGTAAATAAGTGTGTGGTAAGGAGGTAGTTTATACTTTCTGATTAAATTTAGATAGTAAAAAAGTCAGTAGCACAAACTGTGCTCTTAATCGTTTGAATGCAGACTTTGGACATTTGTTTTCTGATTTATTTAAGTTTTTAACTGAACTGAATGTAATGTCAGGTGCCGGAAATTTCTAATCATAGATTAGACAGCCATTCCTATAGTATTTCATTAATGAAGTGTAATACATATATAGAGGAGACTCAGTAGTCAATTCTTTAAAAAGTATACAAGATCTAAGTAATATTATATGAGTTAAGTAAGTAACCAAGGTAACATTTATTTTTGTGCTGATATGTATTACTTTGGATTTAAAAAAATCTTATAATGACCTAAATTTCAACATAGTTTGAGTTTTATTTGTTCACTAGCCAGCTATTTATAATATTAGTGAGATCATTATTTTATTTTGAAAATGATCTGTTTTTGTAAGAGCTATTTTGTCCCTCCATCCATCCATTTTTTGAAACCGCTTATCCTGCAGAGGGTCGCGGGGGACGCCGGAGCCGATTCCGGCAGGCATAGGGCGCAAGGCAGTGTAAAAATGAGGAAAAGTAGACCATCATTAAGGCTTTTTAGCATTTTTGAGCCCAGAAAGCTCTCACAAAGCCCTCAAGCAACCTATGACTACGATGATGGAAAAAGTGTTTTTAACTATTGCAGTTGCCATTCCCTATAGTAATGGAAAACCCCAGCAGAACAACAACAAAAGAAGTTATATATAAAGAGTAAATTCACTAAAAGTATACCTTCCTGGAATGGAAGGATGTAACAGCTAAAGACCAGTGGAAGCAAAAGAAGTGAAGACATAACAAGAAGTAAAATTTCCTATTTCCCTTTTTAGCTTAAAAAGTGATAAATAGTTGTCAGTTACAAATTTAGCAATGCTAAATAAGATATGAATCTACTCCCCATCACAGTTTGGTCAACGCTTTTCTTTAGGTGCAAATATTATCTTGATTATAAACAAAAACAAAAAAAAAATGTTAAGTAGAAAAAAATGTAAACTGAGTAACAGCAGATACGATTATCTTGTAAATACTATGAAATGCATGTGGATTTGTCTGTGTAATATTCTCGTATCTTCATTGTAAGTTGCTCTAAATAAGTATAATAGCCAAAACATCTTTTATTATTATAACTTCCATTAGGGGTGGCCTATATTTTATGAGCCCTGCCAAGGGTAGTGGATTGTCAATCAGTTAATATCAGTTGGTGCGTTTCAAATATATTTCCTATTGGGAGCTTTAACCAGATTTATTTGTTTTCATAGGGAAATTTAAAAAAAGTATTTTACAGTTTAATATTGAATACATTCATGCCTGAGTTCATTCTTATACTCATATATATTATAATGTTGTTACTGATATTTAATTGAATAAAGTATTTCGTTTTCTTAATGGTGTAGCTTTTAGGCATATATGATATGGAAACCATAGCTCCAATAATCAGACAATAAGTTCGCAGAACCAAAGGGTCCCGTTGAGCTGGCTTTAATTCAGTGTGAATTTAAGCTGCTGTTTCCTGGACGTAACAAAGAAATGCTAACAATATGGGGGTGAAGAAATGGAACAGAGCTGAACAGACCCTCAATAGAACCAGAAAGTTTGTACCACAGCCGACTGAATATACTCCTCACACTCAATCTGGAGCCTTACACCCTTCGTGCCCTGCCACAGCTGCTTAGTAACAGCTACTAAGTCCATTCCTGAAGCTCTTCCTGAAAAAAGTACATTTGTAGATTGACAAGTAAAATATGAAAAATATAGATACCTTCTGACGGATAAATCAATATTGTGCCTAACGGCAATGGTTTTGCTTTTTGCAAATGTATTTTTTCTGTTTTAAATATTTTAGGCTCTACAAAGATATTTTAAACAGAACTGTCAGAACAAAAGGAAGCAGAAGTGTTTAAAAATCGATTCTGCAAAATAGGACATTGGATTTATAGTGGTGGCCTTGCTTAAATACTCTTGGACAATGCCATGACAGCACAATGATTGTTATGTTGTTATCTTTTCTAGACCTACACCTTGAAAGCAATTTGTGGTGTTTTGATAAACTACATTGAAGACTTGCAAAAACAATTTTAACTTAAAGGGTGCCTTTTGAAATGGGGCTTAAAAATATGAGATGTTCCAGGCTGATGAACTCAGTAAATATTGAATATATAAATATTATGCAGGTGAACCTCATCATGGGTGGGGAATATGTTCCTGGAAATCTTTCTGGACTCACTAGAATTTTAGTGTTTTAGTGGTTTGTTTTTGTTATTTTTCCTGTTTCTTTTTCTTCGTATTAGGTTGTAGGGTATGAGACGACTTTCTAAAATACAAGCCTTAACGATGGTCTACTTTTCCTCATTTTTACACACAGTATGTACATTTGTTGCATTTTAATTGTTGCATGAATCAATTTTATTTATGCTAACTGCTTTAATATATACCAGTAACTAATACAGTGGTGGCCCCACAGGGCATTCTCTGAAGCCCCAAGCATTAACATGAAAATGTAATTTAGATCAAAATTTGTTGAATAACAGAATATTTTAAATATATATTTTATATATTTCAGTTAAATTACTACAATTTTCATCATGAACCACCCACATATCTGGAACGTCAGGGAAATGGTAAATTTGTGGCGCTAGCCATTTACTATTTTCTCATGTCTTCCTGTGAGGCGCTATTCTAGGCAAAAGCCAGTCGGGAAAAAGAAGCTGAGGTTGGTGTCCAGGAGTAAAGAAGCAGGATTGAGGGGTTTAAATGCGAGGTTGGGGAGTTAAGAAGCAGGATTGAGGGTTTTAGATGAGAGGTTGGGGAGTTAAGAAGCAGGATTGAGGGGTTTAGATGCGAGGTTGGGGAGTTAAGAAGCAGGATTGAGGGGTTTAGATGCGAGGTTGGGGAGTTAAGAAGCAGGATTGAGGGGTT
>JAOYSI010058226.1:0-24365 GCA_025775065.1 Hiodon alosoides
AGGGAGTGAATATTTATATGCTGCGAGCTCCTGAACTCTCAAAACAAGTATTGGTATTTTAGATAAAAGGGTGTACCAGAGAGTCCTTAAGGATAAAACGTGGATGCATATAAAATGACTTTTTCATTTTTTTTATTTATTGTTTAAATTTAGGTTGTTATTTTATTATTCAATTAAATTTTCTGTTTTTTGTAAGTCAGAGGGCATATTAATCTCGTACATATGGTAAAACTTTGGCATTTTATGAATTTAATTAAATTAACTAAATCTGACATTTGAAACCTTTCCGCTAAGCAAAGGATTCGGACATTTTCATACTTAATTTTTTTCACACTTTAAATAAGTAATACAAATAAGTACTATTACTACTGTAATTTGCAAATGTTTTTAATCTGGAATGACCTTTGATGTCAACCCACAGTCTTATTTATTAGATGCATAATGAAAGCGTATTCATTCCCAACATCCATTTTAATAAAGACATCCGGAGCTATAAATCAAACAAAAGGGGAGACTCTAATTGACTAGAGCTTGAAAGCGGGAGCTGATGAAGGAGAACAAAGTCGTGATCATCCTGCATTCCTCATTTTTGCCGTGACTGATCACGCACTTTCTTTGGGATGTGGTTAGTATTCAGTTTTATCTTGTGAACCTCCACTTCTCACATTGGCTCTCTGTGCGCTGACTAATTGGATGAAATAATTCCTTCGCCACTCTCTTCACTCTCCATTATTGCTCGTGGAAACGGATGTTACTCATCCTAATAAGCTTGCTCGGATGCATGTTAACCCCTGCAGGTGAACTGAAATCCAGTGCTCTAGCGAATATACACACACCAGGCTGCATGTACTAAAAATGAAACAAAAAAGCTAAATGCTAGCTAAAAATGCAAGCTAAATGCCTGAGACCCATTGGCAGCAAAGCATTTCCTTTATATATTCACATTGCTCAATAAATAGATTAATGCGTGACTCATGCAGTAACGTGGCCTCTTTCACCTAAAGAAATGTCAAGTATCAGCCTGGGAACTCTGAAGCCTGTCATATCTCATACAGATGGTTAGGTTAAATGTACCAATGTTGCCTTCGGAAAACATTGTTTTATTTTATTTTCCCATCATGCATGGGAACCTTTTCATTAAGCCCTTATAAGCAATGCCATTTGGCAATCTACAAATGGGTTTGACGACTACAGATTGTATAGTTATTTTGACGGACTGATGACAGGAACAGCTCAGACATGAAATTTGATCACTTTTAAAGTTTCAGATTTCTTTGTTTCTCCAAATTGGGGTTCAGAGGCCATGTTGATAAAAAAAAGCCTAAGTTTGAAGAAAAGATTCCTACAGTAACCACTTTAATGTAGAACTAGGTTTCTAGGAATCAGGTATTATGAAATTCTTATGAATTTGCAGTTAAAGTCTTTTCCATTTGGAGGCATTTTTATTTCCTTGTTCAAATCAACACGACCTGTTGAATGACCTCTTAGGAGCAGGGCTCTGAAGCTCCAGTCCTTGCAAGCAGTAAGGTCCGTTGTTTTTCTGGCAACCTCTCAATTAGCATCTAATTGTCTCCTGAGGAACCACCTGAGATAATTGCTAATCTAAGTAATCAAATTAAGCAACTATGGTAGGTTGCAGGCCACAAGAATCTGATTTTGACACTCCTGTTTAAGATCTCCTGGCCATCCATTGGAAAATTGTTAGTGGTTCTATTTCACAACTCTTTAAAGCTAAGTTTGGATTTTTTAAAATGTTTTTGACTTTTTCATTCTGAAATTCTAATTTTTTGTCACAGCTTTTCTTCTTATAATCTTTTGGAGCTAAAAAGCCCTAAGACATATTTTGGACGACTGGAGAAGGTTTGACTCTGTTTTAGAATGACTTTAAAATATTCAAATTCATGGTCATTTTTTTCTTTTCTTTATATATATATCCCAGATCTGGCAACAGAAGCATCTGGCATTGGTTAGACCAAATATGGTGTGATCTTGCTAATGTAACTCAGTGCACATGCTGCATCAGCAGAGGGCTGCCTTTGGCTCCCACGTTCTTGTTGTGTAGTTCATGATGTTAAAACACCGTATTTCCCACCCCCAAGTCTGGGCTTTGACTGGGCCATTCTAAGCCATTCAGGTTCTTGTTTTTAAACCACTCCAGTGTAGCTTTGGCTTTCCTGCTGGAAAGTGAACCGTTGCATATTTTTGGCATTAAAAAAAAAAAAAACCCTAGTTGGTGCTTCTCCAGAACTTTATCCCAGATTTGTTTTGACAGCTCCTTGGTCTTCATGATGCTGTTAATGTTTAAATGTAGATAATGTTTACATATGCTCTCTAACAAACTCAAAGCTTATTTGGGGGTTTCATAGCAACGGGGGTGAAAACTTATGTAGCCAACAAATGTCTGTTTTTTTTCTTTTAATTAACCTTTGTGTCAAAATGAAAAACTGTTTTGTACCTTCAAAGTGTTAGATATGTGTTGTGTAAAACAAATGGTAAAAATACAATTGAATTCCAAGTTGTAACACTTCAAAATCTGGAAGATCCAAGGGGGTGAAAACATATGCAAGGCACTTTATGTTTAAAATCAGAAGTATATTATAAATGTAGGTATATACAGTACTGTGCAAAAGTCTCAGGCATCCTAACTTTTTAACATGAATGCATTTTTTGTCTTCTAAATTAGTGTGTCAGTGGAAAAAAGTAATTTTTAGATGTCCAAATATTCATTTTCCAAAAGAAGAACAAGGAGTTCTGCAACAGATGGTATGGTCTCCATAGAGCCCTGATCTCAACATTATCGGGACTGTTTGGCATTCCCTGAACAGACAGAAGCAAGCAAGACAGCCTAAATCTGGAAGAATAGAGAAGATAGTGAGGAAGAATTAGTGGAGGATCCTAGTTTTTGTCTTCCTGACATCTCAGCATAGCAAGGTACTGTCCTTGAAATGCTGTCTGTGTGCTTGCCCTCTCAATGATAATATCCTCTCAGGTTTCCTGTTCAACAGATGGCCTTCTGCCTCATTAACTTTAATACATGTAACATCAATTAGGAAGGAGTTAATTGCGGTGCTAAAAAAGCTGAACGCTCGCTAGCATGGCTCATATGAAAGCCCTCCTCTTAACAAATGAGTCTCGTCAAGACAAGAAATGCCAGCAGCAGCCCTGGAAGATACAGCAGGCTTTAACTGAGGTGTAGATCAGACAAATGGTCCTTCAGGTTCGTTTTTCTAACCTCAACCAGTTGACAAAGACACACTAATGCCACATTCAGGGGATTTTACTAATTTCCCATCTCCTTACAATACAACCTTAAATCACTTCCCTTCTCTCCTCATCTTGCTACTGTCTCTTTGTCTTTCTAACCTTCTCGTAGCACAGAATCTTGACCTCTCCAATAACCTTGAGGAATTAATGTCTGTCTTTTGTTTTTCTTCACCATAGCTTTAAGAGGATTTTTCCTGAGGAGTCTGCCCTCAACACTTTAGTCAGATGATTTAGCTGTCCCAATTCTGTGATGCATTTTCCATCTATTTATTTAGTATTTGTAACTGCTAGAAATGGAAGCCATTCACTCAAAAAAAAGCTAAAAATGACACGTTTTATAATGCAGAAAGTTATTGCCATGTTAAGAAATATAAGAGTAGGGGCAGAAGTTGTTGCAGGCAATCTGTACGTCACATCAGATCCTTTAACTCTCTGAGCACTAAGGGAAGATGATGCAGACTTCTCATCGCCAGATATGAGGGGACACATCTGGAGTATAGATTGTTCTCCCTGGTACATGTGAGGAAGGATGGGACGGGCTGCTCTCAGTGGCTATGCATTCAAAGCTGTCTTGATGGGCTCCCGCACAAAGGAAGCATTGCTGTTTCTGAAAATCTCTGAAATGAAAGTGCCTCCAAGCACTTGAACCTGATGTCACATTTCACCCTTCTCTGCTCGTTGCAAGTAAACCCTGATTGCCATGGAATATGCACATGTTTCTCTGAGCTAATACTGGGAAAAAGTGGCCCCTCTGTGGTTTGTTACTGAGGATAACATACATTTCAGCTTCCGACTGAAGCATTGGTGTTCAAGAATGTAGAAAAAGGACATTTATTTTTCTAGTTGATGCCTTTGAAATTATTACATTTTTTCTTTACTTTAAAATGGCAGTGTATTTTCTTATATATATAGATGATCATTTGTACAATTTATATTGTGAAATGTCTTAAAAAGTCTCCACAACATAATTTGTTGTGCTTTGAGTAAGTCTGGAACACGCTTTCCGAACTAGCAGCTGTTCGCCATCTGGAACACCTGCTAAAAAGATCAGAACCCTAAAATGACAAACTGTTTGAAGGAGTCCTTTAGTAGGTAAACATACATATTTTGCTTTTTCACATTCATATTGTACATTTTAATAATCACATCAGAGGTTTAGGTTTCCAAAATCTGAGGCAACTTCAACTTCCCAAAAAGACATAATCTTAAAATGCATTTTAATATAATTTATACAATAGAATCAAGGAAAATTAATAAATATTGTGAAGTTGGTCAAATAAACCATTTGTGTGTGTGTGTGTGTGTGTAGTTTTGTAGTTCTTTAACTTAGAATACATACATTTGGCATGAGAGCTGCATAGATGACTACGCTAATGTAAAAAAAAAGTGAAAAATTAGAGAGAGAAATATTTGAAGGGGGGTGGTGCATGTGAAGACAAGAAGACAAACAATCTTGTGATATGTAGTGTTGTGTGTGTCCTGGGTGGGCCAAGCTTCCAGGTGGCTAGCTCATTAAAACCATATTTCCTTCTTTCTTAAACACTGTGATACACCTAACCACTGGGACGTATTAGGTGCTTATTGCCTTGCACTAGGACATTTGCATGTGCACTGACTATAAAATTAAAAACTCCCACAGAATCAAGTCTTAATTAAGCAAATCTAATGGTCTTGCATTGGGATGTAATTGTGCGTGTTTTTGTATTTACTTATAATGTAAAACGGGCGCGGGGGGTAAATAAAGTTAGGCCCACTGCTAGCTTTTAGTTCCTTTACATTGTTTTACATGTCTGTTCTTAACAAAATAACATTAGAATCGGAAAGTCAAGTTAAAGTTAATCTTCTTATTGCCACAAAGAGGCGCTGTTTTACATTTTTATCTGTGGAAAACAAAAGGAACTCTCATAATAGATACAGTTACAGGATAAATAAAGCCTTCTTGATTGTAGATTCACCGAGAACAAACTTGATGAAGTCCTTTCATCAGTATGCATGTAAAGTATAAAATGCTGTCTGATTTAACTAAAGAAAGCTATGAATGTAAATTAAAGCATTAGAGGATGTATTAATATGTAAATGAATGTAAGTAATATTTGATGTGGTTATGTGTGTTTAAGTCAAGCAGCAGATGGTGTTAGTGCACTATCTCATGCTTTATCGAGTTACCTCATCTGGGCGCGTCCATTTTGAATGTAGCTCTACTGTTGGTTTTCTTTTGTTTTTAGAAATAAAGTCGGAAATGTGATTGCCTTACAAATGCACACGTCAGACATCGTTCACATCGCAACTATGTGCACTTGTTAGAAAACATCTGGGAAGACTGACCTGTCAGCATTGTGGACAGGCAATACACGTTGAGTGCTGCTGTACTCTGAGATACCAGCTCCTAAAGCAAAGGAGTTGTGAACCTGTGGCTACTATGACTAGGGCAGTCTCTGATCCACTGTAGAGGTCTAGGTCAAGAATGGATGGGACCTACAAATCCTGCGTGATCTACGACCAACTGAAAGTTGTGACACTCAGAGTAATGTCTACCCAGCCCTACAGAAAGGTGTCACTATTTTGAAGAGAGCCCCACCGAAGACCTGGCCTCCATGTTTTTCCTAGCTCATGGTCGCCAGAAAGTTTACATGAACTACCAGGACTGTGACAACGTTCAAAACCTTGTTCAAACTGAATGTTTATTTTCCGGATGGCATTTGGCTGTGTAATGGACTCTTGACCTTCTATCTTCTCATACCACTTTGAGCAAGTGAGCAATTTGCCATGTGATCTGTAAGATTGAATTTCTGGTTTATTAACCAGATCTTGACACTAATTTTTGCATTTAAATTTCATTTTCCACTAACCTTGGCAATACAGGTAGAATCTGCTCTGCACTATTTCAGAAGAACCTGGAGCATGTAAGTGAGCCAAGGAAGGTTAGTCAAAAACAGAGTTTCATTCATTATCCCTCCAAGTAATTGGCTGGGACTACAAAGTCAGGGAAGGTAAAACACCCAATGAACACAATCCCTGAGGATCGTCATATCGTCAATTGCAAGTGTTCAGTGCACTCCTTTTGCAGGAAGAGATCCACCTCAATAATATGGTGAATTTTATTAATTACTTTTTTGATAGTGTCAGATTGAAACTAGGCAGTAGGCACAACAGTTTTTTAGAACACATCTGAGCGTCTAGTTATCATCGGCCTTTTTTTATTTTTGTATTTATTTTATGTATATATATATATATTCAAAACAAATCTTCTTCTCAGAAATATAAAATGGAAAAAGAGACATCTGTCCTGTTCAGTTATGCAACAGGAGTTGGATGTGATGTCTGGAGAAAGAAGGAATTGATGTGATGGAGGGAAATCTAGGTCAGCGTCTGGCTCACTGAACCAGCGCACATCTCTCCAATGAGTGGGTCCAAGTGGAGGGCGAGGCAGACGAGCTCTCTGCTATCCAGACACAGTCACAGCATGTACAAGTCATCTCTTTTCTTTGTTCTGTTTTTCTGCCAAAAGACTGATGGCTAAAACACACAATGAGTTACGCAGTAAGAGCAGTGGCCATTTCTGTTCTGGTAAGGTATTCTGATTATATAACATGCTTGAGAATGTTTTTCGTATAATATCTTGTATACCTTGCATACACAGTTGTATATATATATCTGTATATATGTTTTTATCTATAACTATATGAAATACTGTATACATATTCAGTCACATATATATATATATATATATATATTTATAGTATGGTATAATAAGTACTTGATCTACTTGGTATAGATTAAATCGACAATGGATTGTATAATGAACTGATGACAGGTAAGCTTTGTTGCATTCTGTAAAACTGTCTGATAAATGTGCCCTAACTGTCCCTGAAGATTAGCCGTTTCACAAGCGAAAGATAAGGAGAGTTGCTGCTTTGAAACATAAAATAAATGCAACACGCTCTGAACAAATTCAGCCAGAGCGAGGAAATCTGGCGATAAAATATGTTGTTAACCACTGGCAACCATTATACACACCAATAAAATAACAGATTTCTTGAGCCAGAACTTAATTTGCACTAAACCTGCTTTAGATTTAATTGCAAATTACTTCTTGTCAAAAAAAAATTTCACTGGAAAAAGTTTAATTATTAGCCCTTCAATTTAACCTTTTATTCTTAGCCCCTGTAAAAGTTATATTTTATTTTATTTTATTTTGTTTTATCAAAACTATTGAACTATTTTTTTCTTATTCATTGATGTCTGTAGTTAATCAGATATTCCCCTCGTTTGAATGAGAAGAACTAATAGGTAGCAACATTTCCACATGAACATTAGAACAAAGAATATTTAAATCAACAATGAATATTTTAAATTGACACATCAAATTAAATATGACCTTGATAATGTGCTTCTGTCGGATGGCACCTAAAAATAATATAATTTGCTTTAAAATCTTCTGAATGGGAATGTCTCAAGGGCTGTTGGAAAAGAAAGGCCTTTTCTGGGCTTTCTTTTTGGTTTAAGATGATTCAGGATGGTGACATAGACTTTCAGAGAGTGGAGGCTGATGTTAACTGACTTTTAAATAAATGTCGTGTTTACATCATTGATATTAATATAAGCAAGTCAAGAGCCTGAACTCCAGCCTAAGTGTGTTTTTTTAGGCTTAAAATTGAGTCTTTAAAAAAATGTATTTATCTTTTCCTATATTGCATTTTTTTAAGAATTTGTTTGTTTTAACAGAATTATTGTTGAATGAAATTTTACAGCTCTCCGGTATTCAGTGAGTTCTGGCACAATGAAGGATAATGAAGGCTAAGAACACACAATAAGAAATAATTAGACTACTTAACTATTTGGACTAAAAGTCTAATGGTTTCAGATATTTTCTCAAAGACAGATACAAAAGTAAGCCCAAGTGTTTTGCGCACGTAGAATTACATTGGAGCCTGTATTTACCGCTATGGTTTTTTTTTCCATGCACCGTGAAGTAGGCCACAAACTCGTTAATGCACATTTAAGTGTGCCTCAGGGCCAAAAGTATTGAGGAGTGGGGAGAAACAGCGATCCATGTAGTATGTTCCAATGGTTAAAAAAAAATAAAAGACTAAAATAAAAGATGTAATTATGTAATTTAGGGCACGGTCATCTTTTCAACTTGCCTTTCAGTGGCTCCTGCAGTGCAGCTGTGAGGCTCCAGCAACTCCAAACCCCTTTGTGTCCCACTTTATATATTTGTATCAATTCATATCTCTCCCTCTGGTTTTGCTCGGGATCTGTTGAATCCAACACTGACCAAGTCCCTGAACTGGTTTTAACTAATGCACGGCTGCCCTGCGGTGCACCTTTTTGTTTTCTCTGGCGAAATAGCCCGTTTGGTTTGTCTTCAATTGGCTGTGGAAGAGGAGGCTTTATTAGTTGGTTTTCCAGATGCTGGATCTCTGCTGTGTTTACATCAAATCCATATTGGCACACGTGAAACTCTCCCCCCCTCTCTCTCTCTCTCTCTCTCTCTCTCTCTCTCTCTCTCTCTCTCTCTCTCTCTCTCGTATTGACTCAGACCCCTGCTGAGTGAGAAGTGGAGATGGAGGACTTCATCGTATGGGGGAGATAACAGGGCAGGGATAAAGACGGCCTAGGGGCTGAAAGGTTCTCAGCAGCTAGGGAATGTGCTGAGTGCATCAGCTGGAAAAACAAACCGTTTCCAACTCCGAAAAAGTTGAGAGATGGACATGGTGTTCATTAGGGACCCACAGGGAGGGGGGGAACACATTTATGTGCATCTGAAAATGGTTACATATAGTGAGTGTTTGCCCAACGGCTCACTGCTCATCCGGCTTGATAAATAGGTCCAACATTATATTCCCTTAAAACAGTTAGTTACCCATTGGATTAAAGTCACAATAATACATTTTTTTAAAGCCAGTTTTTAAGGCACTGTAAAGCTGTCAAATCTAGTAGTAGGCCTACAGTACTTCATAAAATCTGTATTTTAATTTAAAAATAACAACATAAAAAATTATTCACTATACATAGAAATTAACAGAAAGTGATTAGTTTTCTTTTAATTTTTATCTCAACATACTAAATAGTTTTGCAATAACATAAAGCCTTGCCTTTAAAATTTTGAAAAGAAAGAAATTTTAATACACAAAGATGACCACTATGTAAATGTGAAATAATGAAGTATCTAGCTCTAACTCGCCCATTTGGCCAACTTTGGCTAGGCTGATTAATTTTAGGGGTGGTTTCAACCATTTCATTTTCTTCCCCTCCAGCAGAAAAATGCCAAATTCTCGACAGACGCCAGTAAAATGTTTGCTTAACCTGTGCCTACTGTCCATTGTTGCCAATTTGTTCCTTTGTCAAAACAGTGGCAGTTTAAAGGTCTTTTTAAGGGTGTCTGATATAGGACTGACAGCTGTTCTGGCACAACCAGGTTGTTTTCAGCTGGCACCAACCAAGCTTTCCCAGCCTGTGTGGGAGGAGAGTCAGCCCTCATTAGGCCCCAGTATTATACAGGGATGGAAGGCATGAAACATCCAGACCAGGCCAAGAACTTGTTCGTTTAGCCCTGGGTCTGGGAAAGCACGCTGTGTTTGTTTAACCTTGGTATCACACCGGCTTGGATGGGACATTTAAAACCGCCTGAAAAGCATTCCTTGAGGAACAGTTATTATCTATGGACAATTTACTTTACTTTTTGAAAGTTATTTTGTTTGTGCACTTTATGGTACTGTGAGACTGCCACAGTAAATTTCTTCAGATATCATTTTTCATGAAAAGGTCTCCAGAATCCCGTAATGTGTGGTGTGTGTGGTGGCCAGATGAAGAAAAACTAAACAATACTGGTGCTGGAATAATAACTGAATGAGTCGCCCCTTAAAATCGCCTCCTTAATTTAAGAGCAGTCAGGCCTTTGGGCCAGATTTATGAGCCAGAGACCATGAGATGTGGCAGTGTGTGAGAATCAGTCAATCAATCAATCAATTTAATTTCATGTTTCCATGTCACAAAGACGCTATACATACAGAAAAATACAATATGTCCCAGGCCTGACCCCCCAAAAGCATGCCAGTGGCAACAGTGGCAAGGAAAAACTCCCTAGGCTGGCAGGAAGAAACCTTGAGATGAACCCGGAGATTTGGAACCCTGATGGTTTGTGCCATATGTGAAGGTATGAAGAAAATGAAACCCGAACAGATTGTAAAACAGAAGATGCCATAATCTAACCGCTCAATTGGGAGTTGAATTGATACTGTCCTCTATTCTTACATATTCTGCTGCCTGTGGTCACTTGGGATATATTTTCGCGGTCACATGATGAGGGTCATATCATGCACAGTACTGTCTGCAAAGCGAAAATGCTTTCAAAAACATTGAAATTAAAAGTTTCTTAATATAAAATACTATTCTACCGATACACTACTGCATAAAACAAAAAATAAACTTCAAAGACTGCATTTATGTAAAAAAGCTTGGCTGCCTAAGACTTTTGCACAGTACTGTATTTAAGACAAAGAGCACTTGAATGTGACTTGCCAGTGACCATAGGAGAGGAAAATATCATTTAAAGTGGTACACTGAAGTACTGTTTATTATTATCATCATTCGATGCAATACACCAGCAGTACACATCGCAGTCTGGGCTGTAATATGCTCCAATATTTCCTAATTGTAAGGGAACTGTCGGTTTAAAGTTCACCTAAATAATTCTACAACATTGAAAGCTATCATTTAAATCTGACAGTATAAAAAATTTGCATGTTCATGAAAGCGCCTACTGGCTATAATGGCAAACATCTCAAAAGCAGCATTTCCACCACGCTTTTCTGTGTGCTTTTTGATAAAATTTGTAATGTATACAAACTTAACTGTGGCCACCTAAATTAACCGGGACATGTGCAATACACGTATCCTTTTGACAACTAAGGGACAATAAGCATTGTTGCAATGAACAGAATCCTGTTTCTTGGCGCGTGGTACTCAAAACAGCTCTCACAGAATCTGCATATCGGGGTAGGTGGCATTTCCTGTGGGATTCCAGTGTTAGGTTCGAAACATTTTAAGTACAGTGTCACGAGCGCTACCTGCTGGAGCAGAAGACATAACAATGCATGCAGAGTGCTTGTGAAACACCAGTGGAGTTAACAATTTTTCTTTTGACTTTGGGTGAACCCATTAGACCCAGCAGTCATCCCACTGATGGATTCGTGCCACACATGTTGAATCCCAAAGCTTCATATCCCATTACGCAGATCTGGCCTTGGAGACCTGCATTTTCCACTTTGTTGTGCATTATGGTGTCTAGACAATGCTTTCCTTATTGGATTTGCTGTAAGTGAGTACAAGCAATTAGCCATACTAATGTGAGCGTGTCAGTACCCGAGTATGCTGCTGAAATCATAAACAGATCAATTGGTTTCAATTGCTCTTTGAGAAATTACTTCACAATCTGATGCAATCCCACGTTAATCAATGTTTTAGAGAGTTTACATTTAAAAAGCTCTTATTTCTTTTTGTTTCTTTTTGCCATTAATACGTTTTACATTTCAGTTGGCCAATGTGCCAAAGAAAATACTGCTCATCTCACCTGACTGAGATAAAATTGGACTGTCATTATGGTAGGTATTAACTGCTGGACTAAATGAGTCTCTAATCGCTGTTCTGCTAATGATATGCTGTTTGCTGCTCAGATGTTTATGTTAATACAAATCAGGCTGTCAACTGCTCACTATGGGCACACAAATGCATGTTGTTTCTTCAACCTCTTCATACAGAATTGTTTTCATAAAAAGTAACATGGACTGATGACACGCAATTCATCCAGGCCTTTTTCTAATTATAAAATATATAGAAAATATTTATTTTTTTATTTTTTTATTTTTTTTATTTATACTGTGAAATGAATGAACGATGCGGCGTGCATTCGAGCAACAGCTGGAAGCTCCCAGATAGCCAGACATTGCAGAGGAAACACTGGATGAGTGTTAGCTAAACTGGTTTTAAAGACTTTCATCATCACATTAGTGTTTGCCCACAGCAAGGCATTAAAGGAAACATAAAAGTAATCTCAAATCGATCTGACCTTTTCTGAAAATATATTCCGTTGTTCTTGGAAAACTTAAAAAAATTGCACACTGGGGGCTCAACAGATGCCATCACCAACTTGGCCTCTCAATCATGGAATTTAATAGGCCATAACAATAACACAGGCCCATTGGAGGAACCCGTGGGAAATCAACAGTGTGCTTGGCTGGAGAGGCTGCCGCAAGACATTGCAGCCAAGCCTAATTTGAGGTTGCATGTCACCCTTGAATCTGTTTGAGTTACGACTTACGGCGAAACTTTGGAACAAAGGTACGGAGACACAGTAATCTATAAGCAAACTTGGTGCTAAGGTATTCTGGGTGTTCCTCTCATCTGTGCAAGTACTGTGGAGCTGAGACATTCAAACTATTGGGAGTTGCCAATTTCTTATATTATTTTCAGGGCAAATATTTGAGCTAAAACTCGCTTCCTGTTTCCTTACCTCCTTCATAAGGACAATGTTTTGTGTTGCCCGCCCATAGTGCATCTGCTTTAGTCATCGTCTGAACATGTTTAGATAAAAAGGTCAGTTCAGTTTTTTGGTGACTGCTATTGAGAAAGACAGCTCATGCATTCAAAATCCTGGACCCTGGAGAAATCAGTTCAACAGCAAATTCTTCAAAAGACTTTGAAAGATATGTATTACTTTTAGCACTAATGTTCAGCAAATGCATACTGTCAACTTGCGAAAGCATCAGTTAAAAACATATATGGAACACCTGATGAGATTGTTCTAATTCAGATTTCAAAACAAATAAAGTGGGAACAAGCCCTACAGACACTCAAGGATCAGGATTTGGCCACTGGCCGATAGCCATCAATATATTCCATGTTACTCTTTACATACAGGCAATGCGGTTTCTCACAGGAGGTTTTAGAGTACATACACAAGGGTAGGTCTTGACCTCTATCCATTTACAATGTGCTGATAATGCCAGGTGAAAGGATTCCAAATGGGAGAAATGTTTATATGTATGTCCAGAAAGCCCATCATACTGAGTTTCGATGTTCCAGGAGAGTAAGGGGGACACATCTCTGGGAAGTTCTCAGAAGTGCATGATTGGGGGAAGGGGGGGCGAGACAATTCAAATGTCGTGGCTTGGTTTATGGTAATTCGGGCGTGTGCAAGAGAGATGGCATAAACCCCCCAAGTAGATGCAATTTCACAGTGTTAGACGCGATGCAAAACATCAATTCTTTGATTAATAAACAATTTAAGGAGATACTTTTTTCCAGCCGGAAATTGCAGATTTGGATTTAGAGAAATAAAAACGACAGGCCCAAAATTTCTGGATGAGAGCAAGTTAAAGCAAAAATCTCTTAATTTGCTAAATTTAGCCAAATAAAAAATGCAGGATAAGACATGATTCACAATACAATGAAAGAGAAGCTTGTAATCTTGCCTAAATTTATCAATGTACTTTTAGAATGACATTATCATAAAATTAGCTACACTAGACATTATGAAAAAAAGCACACAGGGATTAACAGCTTGTCTGAGCTGAACCTCATCAAGGTTTTTAATGATTTTCCCTAACACAGGTCGACCATTAAAACCAGCCTCAGACTGGAGTAGGTCTACTGGATTATCGAAACATTTTGTCAGTTTCACAGTGTCCCATTCTTAATTCATATGCCGATGTCACTACGACTGCAGGGTTTATGCAGGCACCCTTAACCCCGCTCATGACCGCCCCGCATTGGAAAACAATAATAAAATAATTTAAAAAATCTCATTACAGTGAAAAGGTCTGCAGAATGGAACAGTTACAGAGGGGAGAGAGCACAGCTATAAATTAAAGGGGGCAGCGATGTCTGGGGAGCTTGCGTTCGAGCCAGCTGGACTCATAATAAGCAGTGGGGGAACAAATGACTTTCAAACACAAGATGCTGTCTGCGACCCCCCGCCCCCCACATCACCCACCAGTATCGCAGATATTCTCCGCTTCTTTCCTCACTCAGTCAGCACTGTAGGGTTTCCGAGTTGCCAACGACTACACATTTACGATGTAGTTCTCCATCTAAAGGCTCGGTGCATTTTACCCAGAGCTATTGTGTATAACTGTTAATTAGTATTTTAATTTGTTTGAATACATGTACATTGTATTTACTGTAATAACGTTTTAAAATGTTTTAGGAGAGCCAGTAATAATCAAACATATTTGATTCTTTCATGGGTAAAGCATACAGATTTAAAGGGGTTGTTTTACAGGTTTTTAAGCAGTTTTCCAAAAGTACGGAAATTATTTAGCCCGGAAAACTACCTCAATTACATAATTAAGGGATCGGGTGGATGGGAAACCAAAAGCCCTCCGGCTCCATCCATGACCTTTGCTGATCCGTAAAACATGCTTTTGTTTGTGTGTTTGTTTGTTTGATCGCGTGCGTTGTCTGCTTTGTAGGGGTGCAAGTGCAGGGGCGCACAATAATGGTCAGAAAGGCAGATCATTTCTGCTGTGTGAAAAGCCAACCCTAAGCAAGCTAATGCATGTTAGCAAGCAGGTTTTATACCCATTTTATTACAGCAGTTTGACTTTAAGACCACTGCCGTCTTATTTCCCTCCCCACGTTAGAGCACAGCACATTTAGCATTAATGTCCAGGTTCTGAAATACAGTCTAAATTACCACTAATTGGCTGTTAGAGCTATAAAAACAACTGAACTGTCTTGATCAATCGCCATGGGGGGAGCAGTAGTTCAGAATGTAGAACAATTGTAAGTTTTTTATGGTACAGGAGGTGGAGAAAGAGCCTCAGGGAGGAGATTCCCCCCAGCATCGTGATTCTTTTATTACTACCTGCGGGAATGGCATGCCAAACTTTTGCCATTGTCATCATAAATGATTTCATATTTTTGTTCTTCCTCGCTATGCCAATTCACAAGTGGCTTTAATTTACATTATTTAATGCTCAGGTGTGAATTACTTCAACCTTTATGAAAATATGTCTATTTACAATGCCCACTGGTGCCAAAATGAGGCATTTAAATGGAAGATTCCACCATTCTCTTCTTTTCTTTCTCAGTATCTTCTGGGCCCCTTTACAGCATCACATTATTCATGTCTTAGACGATCCCTCATCTGGGAATTCACACTTAATTCATTTATATTCATATTTACTGATACAATTGAGGTGAAGTACATAGCTCAAGGGCACCACAGTAGTTCCTCTTTTGAGCTTCAGACCTAGAAACATTCACAAGCCTTTTTCTTCAACCTGTTTTGTCACGTCTCACCTACAATAAGATTTGTGGCTGTCGATGAGCAGCCTCACAGGGAAAAGAGTAGGATCTCAATTGCAGGTCTCGACTGCATTCCCATCCTGGTGGTTAACTAGGGGTGCCCCAGGGAAAGGCGTCCCCTCAGTAGCACATCAACTGCTCCGAAGGCCACCAAAGCCACTGCAGCAAGTCAGGGACTTGTAGCATAAGGCTCTTCTCTCCATTCTGGAGTGGCAAAGTATGTGACGCAGCATTGATGCTAATGCTCTCTACATTGAGATTTGAGTCAGACTACCGCTTCGACTCCTACTTTTAGAAGCAAATGAAATTCATGTGATGAGCCAGGGTGGCTGTGAAGTGGACATCAGTCAGTCAGTTGTTGTCTCTCGTCTCCTCATTTAGTGTTTTCGTCCTTTTTTCTGATTCTAATAAATGTTAGCTTGGTCGTGAATTTTGTTGAATTTTGCAAGACCCATTTCGATGGGGTGATAAACTCCATCAGCAGAGAGAAGCTAGTGAACACAGGAACTGTTGGATCATGTTTCACAAGGCCTTCCTCACCAACTCGACATGTTAGACAGCATTACAAAGGGAACAGCCAATAGAAAACTGTGTCCAACACCCAAGGAGACACACTGTCCATGTTACCTGGATAACAGAAAATGGCACCATCTAATGAGAAGTCTCATGCATGTTGGATATAAGCTTTCCTGAGCACCTCCACACCACCCCCACCCCACAGCTCCTCCCAGGATTTCAGTCCTAAATGAACAGTTTACTCCCACATGTTGCAAAATTCTGACTATAGAGCCAGCAATGATCTCTGTTCTTCTACTCCCTACAGCACATGTCAGTGATTGTATTTCACTCCACAGTGGAAGTATTTCCCCCCCCTTCTGTTTAGATGCAAAGAACCAGAGAAAGTTTATTTTCTCTTTTGAGCATTTTGCCATTGACCTATCGGAGAAAGATCCCCTGTTACCCTAATGCCACCCACACTTCTGGTTGCCGAGGAAACCGAGACTCAGGATATTCCAGGCAATCTGTTGGCTGCCAAAGCGTAACATTTCCTTTTGTTTTATGAGGGACACAATTAAGAAAGTCTGCACAAAATTAAATTACTCTAAATTGAATATAAGAACGGGAGGGAATCCAAAATTGTTGTTGTGTACACAATAAATATTGTTACTGGCTGCATCCCCTTGAGAATATAAGGATTAAGCTTTAATGGTTATATCCCAGGAAGCTGCAGCACTGATCGTATTGATTTTGGCACTGTGGACACCACAAACTCTCTGTTTATCGTTTCAGCTCTGAAAATGGAACAGTTTGTTACAGATTCAGTACCATTGCATTATTTTAAGCACACATTGTAGAATCGCGAAGCCAGTCATCCTTTGCAGAGATCAGAGACGTGTTCTGAGCTACACTAGGGAACCATGGCAACAAGCAACCAGAGTTACACAGTAATTTCTCCAACTTTACCACCACAAATTGATGTCTGTCAGTAATAATTAAAAATGAAGCAAGAATAAGAAGATGGTCATGGAATGTTAAACTTCTTATTCATTTATTTGGCATAATGTAGTATTATTACATTATAAATGTAATCCAAATGAGGCAGGTGTACAGGGTGCCATTTTAAGAAAATCAAGTGAAAGAGGAAAGATTTCAATATGTTCCATTGAGTCATTTTGTTTTATCCTCTCTTAACCTGCCTACACAGTACTACTTTATACTACGAAACTAGTGTTTGTTTAAACTATGACTTAACTGACCGCACACAGTTGTCAGGGTGTTCCTAACAAGATAACTAAATGTTGGTTTCTCTCAGGCTCATTCCCTGCGAGCATGTGTATGTAGATGAGGCTGGATCCAATCTAACAAAGAAAAGGGCAAAGAAGACGAGTAGTATTTGCCAACATACTACTGTGCAGTTCCCTATTCAGGAGGGGATGTCGCCATACATGCAGTGATTTAGAAAGTGTCTAACACTGAATGGAAGGTGTTGGACTTCATCGATGAAACCACTCTTGAATATGTGTGTCTGCTGTCTTGAAGTATGGAAGTATCTTGAAGAAACATGCACCATATGGTACATCTGGTCACCTAAAATGGCTTATGGCGTATTCCTTGAACATATTTCTACCATGCAGAATAATAACCTAACCCAGTGACTCCCACGAGATGGCTGGCGACATCATAACAGATCCACCACCGTGTTTTACAGTTGGTAACAGGCAATGAGGGTTGAAGGTTGTGTTCTTCTTAAATATTTAATTTTGCAGATGTTCAAGCAATGTGTGGCTCTGGCAAAGAAAAACTGCAGGACAACATTTTTAAAAGGAATGCCACGCAGACATTGTTATTCATGTGAATATTTGCCCATGACCTCAGAGGTCTGAATTAAACATTATTTAAAATCTAGTTAAAAAGTGATCTCACCCTCAAAGGATATTCACTTCTAGTAAAGGTCTGGTAAAGTATTTAGCCAGTTCAATGGCACAGGATTGCAAAAGAACATAATCGCTTTCCTTTAAAAACAGTTCCTCAGAAGAGCCAACCACAAGCGTAGTTTGTGTCAGTGCCTTACTCTCGGGGTTTGAATCACCAATAGTTTTTTGTATTTTACCAAATGATACCTTCCATTTGTGCAGATGCATCTCGGCTAGTCGAGCACTCTGGAATCTGATAGGAGTCCTTTATTAGTGACAAGCTTTTTTTTAACCCAGCCCAGGTGTTGCCCTGCCAGATGCTGTGCTCTCTCTGCCACAATCGGTGAAATCGCATGAGCAGGATTAGAAGTGGGGAAACTGCAGCGTTACCCACTCACTCGATTTACCAGAGCCAGCTATCTTCTTTGGCTTAAGTTTTTTTTTTTTTAAAGATTCCCCTAAATAGTGTGATGAAGTGGAAAATACCAGTTCCAGGACGCATATATGCTGTTTGTACTTCCTCTCACTCATGCCCGTAGTGGGTTAAATATTTGATGTAGCTGTTGGCAGCACATGGCAATTTTGACAGGACGGTGACAAGGAAGATAGAATCTGTCTAGCTGGATTACATGTTGGAAGTGAACAGCAATAACATTACACGAGTTTACGTTTTCAAATGAATGCTTATTGCTATATGAAATGCTAAAAATGCCATAGTGCATTGCTGGCCATATCGGTACTTTAGTCTATACACTATTGGCTGTATGTACTATTAAAAATAAATGAATAAATACATACATACATACATACATACAGAGCTAAATGCAAAAGCATGCAGAATGGAAATGAAGATGAGCTTTATTATATGCATAGTGTCTCCACTTCCTGTTTATCTGTTTCTCACATGGAGCGGTTGCCTATTAGTGCTCTATCAATGGTTCCTATCACATACTGGTCCTCTGCCATTACCAGACAGTGTCTCATCACATCTTTGTTCTGGCATCAGCATCGGAATTGCACCGAAAAGGCGCTTTTTAAATTTGTTTATAATTCTATTCTAAGAGTTAAACACGCCTCAGTTTCATACAAATGAAAATCACATTGCATCTGGAAATCATTGTGGTAGAGCTATAATTTTTACCATTTTCTATATTTGATTTAGGACTTCATCACAATCACTTGATAAATAAAATATTATTGACAGTAGTAAATGCCAAATGTGAAACACACACTTAAGCCTATTTTAATAAGTTTATATTATACTACAGCTGGTGTAATTCAATAGCAGCAAATGTAATGAAATTTTAACAACAAAACAATAAAAGGTTTTACGACCAGAACTAAGTTTGCCACAAAGTATGTCAACATTGGAGAAAAAACCTGAGCTAGATATAAGTCAGTGCTATGACAGGGTCTGTTGGGCCTTAGTGAGGATCATTGTAGTCATCAGTGTTAATGAGCAGAAGGGCAACAGAAACTACTCGCGGAACGTAACTGTTTGGGTGGATGAAGGCATTTGCTGAAGAACTCTGTATGCGCCTGACTGTGACAAAGCATGTGTAATGAAATGTGGCCAAAGACTGTATGTCCAGTTCTTTTATTTCACCTCACACAGAAAGTTCATCACAGTACAGTGTGCATTATTAATGCATTAATGTCCTTGGAACACGGCCTTGTCAGGTTTCTTTGAATTGAAATACTTTCGAGTGTATTCCTCTGTGTCCCTCATCCTGTTCCTGAACTTTAAAATCTGAAACCTCTGAGCGAATGTGTGAAAGTAGGAAAAGTTTTTGATTTGTTTTTATTAATAGTAAAAAACTTTGCTGTTGAATTTTTACTATATACTATAAACTATGGATTGAGTATAATCATAGGCCAAAGAGGATGTGCATGTTAATGCTGATGTATGGTGTGGCTGGACCTGCCCCCCTCCCTGCTGGCCCAGTATGTGCCGGGCATTGCAATTACATCACCATGGAACACAGGTAATCCTGCCTAGTGCATTCAGTTTACAGGCAAGCTGTCTCGGCAGACCTTCACATTGTTTCAATTATGCTTCAATGCTTACTCTAGCTTTTATCTCGGTTTCGTAATAGCTCTTTAGATGGGGATACACAACATCAGACTCCAGGGATCCATTTTCTGGCCTGCAAAGCGCCTGTCCCCTCCCCGCACAATTTAACTTTAAAGATGCAGCCTGTGACCTTTCTCATGTCACACATTTTCCTGATGTGACTATTTAGACAACAGTCCTATAGTGCTTGCACAGTGCTCAGGAGATGCATACTTTATTGCTCAGTATATGGTGAACAACAATGTTGTGGATAACAGTGGTGTTTTTAAGTGATTTTCCCTTAATAAGGGGAAGCGGGGAAAAAATGGAAACTCATCATCTGGCTTTGTGATTGACTCGTTAAAAGAGATATGAAAATGTGTTGAATGCTTTCCAATTATGGTGTTGCAGGATAATGGTTGTGCATTGCCAAAAGTAATTCTGCTGCTTCCCTCCCTGTGCAACATAGGACTGCACAAGATGTCCTTTGATACATTTATATCAATGGTATAATGTATCAAAGCTATTTCTTAGGTAATTGACGTATTCATAGCAAACATTCTACTGAAATGTTTCTAAAACTATTTCTAAAATTTTTTTTTTCTTTTTATTTAATCGTAGATTAAACAAAATCCATAACTACAGCAAGTTCTGAGCCTGTACTTGCTGGAAAGGATCTAAATATTGAATAAAATGTTCAATAACAGAAGTTTAGAGATAGCTGGGGGTGTTATTGAATGGACCTATTAGCATGATACCTGTATACATATGCAGTATATCCAGTCTAAGCTGTGCACAGTAAAAAAAGGATATTAAATATGACTGATTTGATTGCAATATACTGCATGTAGACACTTCAGCAATGTTAGACGTCTCCATGTTCCTACTGAAACTCTGTTTGTATCAACACCAGAACGAAGAATACTTTGTTTGCCACAGGTTTTCCTGCCTCCAGGGAGAATGGAATGCATGTTCCTGGATAGCTCTGGTACTCCTTGGGGCCTACCCTTAATGCACATTTGCAGGAATTTGATTAATTTCCTTAAGAATTTCACAATCTATTCTCAATTTTCTCGAACATGCAGCTTAACCTATGCCCTTAAACAATAAGAAGCGACAACCGTGAACATTTCAGGGTCATTTACAACTTGGATTATGTACGGTTCTTGGCCAAAAGTATGTGGACACCTGCCTATCAAACCTCTCATTCCAAAATCCATAAATAGGGAGATCGTCCCCTCTTTGCTGTCATAACAGCCTCCACTCTCCTGAGAAAGTTTCCACTAGATGTTGGAACACTGCTGCATCCATAGAGCAACAAGAGCGTTAGTGAGGTAGGGCACTGATGTTGGCATGTTTCCTTAAATTTGGAATTTCAATTCATCCCAAAGGTGTTCAATGGGGGTCTTCCACACAGATCTCGACAACACATTTCTGTATGGACCTCTTTGTGTGCATGGGGGCATTGTCATGCTGAAACAGGAATGGGCCTTCCTTAAACTGTTAAAGTTGAAAGCACAGAATCGTCTAGAATGTCAATGTACGCAAATGTGTTTCCATTGCTTCAGAGTCCAATTACACCACTCTATCCGGCACTTGGAATTGTGCATGATGATCTCAGGCTTGTGTGGGGCTGTTTGGCCATGGAAACCATTACATGAAGCTCCGGCTGAACATTTCATTTCTTGTGCTGACATTGCTTTCCAGAGGCAGTTTTGATTGTGAATGCTGCACTCGAGGACAGATGATTGATGATACACGCAACATGCTTCAATACTCGGCAGTCTCATTCTGTGAGCTTTGAGTGGCCTACCACTCCGCAGCTGAACAGTTATGGCTCACGGACGTTTCCACTTCCAATTAACAGCACTTGCAGTTGGCTGGGGGAAACTCTAGCAGGGAAGAAATTTAACAAACTGACTTGTTAGAAAGGTGGCATCCTTTTATGGTGCCACGTTGAAAGTCACTGAGCTCTTCAGTATGGGCCATTCTACTGCCAATGTTTGTCCATGGAGATTGCATGGCTGTGTGCTCAGTTTTATATACCTGTCAGAAACGGGTGTGGCTGAAATCCTTTGTTTTTTTGGGGTGTCCACATACGTTTGGCTATCTTTTGTTTCTGTACATGAACATGCAATTTGTTTCAAAGATACTAAATTTCTAAATTCATGACCTTTAAGGTACCAAGATTTTAAGTCCAGTGCAGCCTGTGTGTTTGGGAGGAGTGCCGTGTTGTCAGCAGTGCAGTTTAGATCCTCCAGTAGCAAAAACTCCACAGCTATTATCTTCTTCAGTACGCCCCTTGTCTTAGATCACGGCAGATGAATGGCAAAAGGGAAGCAGAATATCTGAACAAAGAACTTGTCTTAGTCAGCCCTGGAGCAGAAGCATCCATGCATGAATTCTCTAAAAGAACAAACAAGTTGTGTCTGTTTGATCCATTTTCTGTCCTAGTATATTAATTCGAAAAGGTGCTACATGTATTTTGACTAAATCTTATAATAGGTATCAGGTTATTAAGAAACAAATGCCTTTGAAAACAGGCAATTAGAGGAAAATACACAAAACCAACACAGTGACATAGGCCGAACAGAAACCTGTGCCGCCACCACTGAGCCACCAGACCACGTATACATGATGTTGTTTTAATCAAACATTACCTTTACATTACTCAAAATGGTGCATTGTGTTATCAATTTCCAAAACAGAATTGTTTTTTTTTTCATTAAAATTCATTAAAAAACAGAGGATGTCATCTGGCATGATTTATATGTAAAACTGAAAAGTAGGTTTTTAAAAGCGAAAGATCACCACGCACATATTTTTGGGAAATTACAATATCCCACATAATAATTTAGAGATAATTTATTTGGTTATTATATTGGTTTTGTTGCAAACTTTGTGAACGTCTGAAATCAGTGTAACCGAAATCAGAGTTACTGATTTTTATGCAGTGTCCATTATTCATGAACAGCCCTGAAGCCCGTTGAAAGTAGGCATTTGTAAATGTTTCAGTTAAATTTATCATTCTATTTTGTTTAACCTAACAAGGTGCTTTCCATTTTTGGAGGAAATTCATAACACTCTGAACAGATATGGTTCACTGTCCACTGTGCAGCTGATTTTATGATTTTGTTTGCAAGCAGTGCTTATAATTGTGCTTATAATTTAATAATTACAATATTTACATGAATACAGTTGAATTGTATAGTGATGTTGTGTAAAATGATCACACAAGATTGCTTCATCAGAGATTGCAGTGAATCTGTATTGATTGGGAAGCTTTGAACACACCAAGTACTTGGGGAAGGGAAGCTCACTCCAGCTCACAATCCAGTAGCCTTCGGAGCAGGTTTTGTGAACTCGCGCCGGCATATATCTCCAGAGAGTTATTAGTCACCACCAGTCCACCTGCCATGCCTGATGGAGCGTCTCAGGGCAGGGGGACTGAGGTGTCAGGTACAGAGTCACAGCCTACCACAGGTACCAAGGGACTGGCCAGCTGGTGTAGCACCATCATCCAGTCCTGTTTTCACAGCCAGACATAATATACCTGAGATACATTTAAGCACCTCACAGAGCCCATCCCAGTGGCTGGCGAGCTTGGGGCACAACCTGTGTTTCCTTTGTGGACCCAAACTCACTTGCCAGCTACAAATACACGATTCCAGTATTGGGTGTCAAAGGGTGGGTTTTGGCGACGGGCGAGGTGGTGGATGACCTGAAGATGGTCCTGCAGCTTGTGGATGAAGTCCTTGGCGGGCCTGGGGTCTCTACTTTGAGTAGCCTCCCGAATGATAGGTCGACTGGTGTGATCACAGGCCCCTGCTTCTCAGGTCAGACATCTCATCGGTAACAATTACGTGTCATCTTGCTGACAGCGGGGCCAACAGAATTTTTTAGTGGATTATGCATGTTATTCAGAGATGCCTCCCACCTTGGGCACCATGCACACGTTTCATAACTCCTGTAGCTCCCGTATTGGTATTCAATTTTAAATTCCTAGGAGCAAGTGAACACCTGGTGCAAATTACACAGTGTACTGTCAAATTTGGGGGCGTGTACTGGCAGTTCATCTTCATAATCCATGCACGCTGTGCGTAGGACCAATGCTCAGGGGGTGAATACTTCTGTTTTTAATTAACTTTTAAAACATATTTTTGATATTTCATCAAAGTTTTAGGTATGTTGTGTATAACAAATGGTAGAAATCCCAATTAAATCCAATTTTATGTCATGGGTGGGGGGGGGGGATACTTACGCAAGGCCCTGGATATATGTAACTACAGACCTTTATTTAACTAATAACTATATATATATAT